>KN050104.1:35221-69746 GCA_000743315.1 Lignosus rhinocerotis TM02 | reverse complement strand
TGCACTGACAATGTCGGAATATCCACTGGGCACTTCGGACTTGCTGCCCCAGAACGTGTATTGCAATGGCAAATGAGCCAGACTGTATCATTCACAGTTGAAATACATATGTACACATGAGAACGACCCATGCTAGATGGCCTTGTACGCGGGGACAGCGGTAGTGGACGAGTAGCGAGCAGGCAAGCCGAGAGCGGTGAGTACGGGGCTGTGGCGATGAGGCGCAAGCGCCGACATACCGAATAAGGGAAAAGCCTTCCCCCTGAGGAATAGCAGTCGCCTGAATTACAATCTCAGATCATGTGTCCTGTGGGCGCCGACATAATAGGAGCGGGCGCTAGGGGTTGACATATATACCTGATACAGTCGACACCCTTATAACCCATACCTCTGGTAACCCATAGCCTCCCATAACCCATACCTTTTTGGTGTTCCCATTTGGGCGCTTCTGGGCGAATTGACCCCCTCGTAACCCATAACCTGCGATAACCCATACTTTTAGACTCATCCCAACAGGTATGGGTTACAAGGGTGTCGACTGTATGCGGATAATATTAATAGAGTGCTGATACATGCCGTAGGAGCCCGAGCAATATTATATATGCAGGGTGATAGCCAAAAGGATATGGAGATGATATCTAGGGGACTATGAGTCTGATACGGCGCCCTCATGATTTGCGCGTAGGTTCGGAACAAACCCCTCACACGCGAACGTGAGAGGCACGTGGAGGGTTCTTGGTATGAGACTAGATTTGCGCGCAGGTCTACATACCTTGGTCGCCCGAACACTCCAGGGCGCGAAGGGTCTATACAGCCGACCCGTCGTGCGCAAATAACCACTCGCGCGAGATGACGTCGACCGTGTCCGCCTTTCCCTACGACGACTTTGACGATCAGCTTCATGCCCTCCTCCGTTTGGGCGACCTTGTCTGGCCCGCTGAGGTCCTTTGAAAAGATCTCTCGGCGTGCGTCAGTTTCGTTCCACCCTGACTCCTTCCTCTTGACCTCCGCCGACACAAGTCAGATCGTCATTTCGAAGGGAACAGCATCGCGATCAACTCCTCCGTGCATGGAGACGCACCACGCCTCGCTTTCCTGCGCAATTAATACCTCACCAAGCGCGACCACGTCTCCCCTGGCTGTGCCGAGTTATGGATCACACTCCGAGGCACCGTCCCCACCCGTTCCTGGTTCCTTCAACCCTTGCGCTGCTTCTTCCCCGCCATTCTATGCGAGCCAGTGCAGCAATAGCGCTGGCCATCTCGGGGGTCCCAACTGCCTCCATTCAAGCCATCGGCCGATGGGGATTAACGTCACACCGGCCACCGCGCCCGCGGCCGACGCCTGGACTCAGTGCTCGTGTCCCTCCGCCCCTACAGGCCAACACGAGCGCGAAACGGTTTGAGAGGTATCTCCTTCACACCGATTGTGCCGAGAATTTCTGTCTCATCCTCCATCTATATCCGACTCACAGACGCTCGGACACCGCGTAGCCTTGAAGAGTGGGCGCTGCCCCTCCCCACATAATTATAAAGGATCTTGTCATCCACCGACAGCAGCCAGGAATCCCACCATAGGTACACAGTCCTTCTCAATCCTCCTAACACACCCGCTCAGCTCTTCCGACATGTTCCAAGGCTACGTTATCCTCGCTGTCGCCTTCCTCGCGCAGGCTTACGCCCTACCCAAGGGATCCTCCCCTTCTAACGCTTCCCTTGGAAGCGCTGGCCCAACGCCCATTGATGCTAGTGCCTCCTATCCAATGTCTCGTGGAGGCCGCCTCGCCTCATCCGGCCGCTTCGATGGACTAGCCGCAGAGGTTGCGAACACCCTCTTCCCCTTGTCTCACGGCGGCGTTCTGAACACGACCTCAACATCGTCCATAACCCAGGGGGCGTCCACCGTGTCCTCGATCTCCTCTCTCGACCCGCGCTCCAACAAAGACCGTGCGACGCTGCTGCTGTGCGAGCAGCTGTCATGCGGGTCGTGCCTCGCGTTCTCCCTGGACACGGCGGCGCACGACCTGTGCTATACGCCGGTCACGTCCAATGGCCCGTTCCGGTTCCAGTCCGTCTCGATTAGCCAGACGAGCAATAGCGGACTCTCGTTCGCGGTCGCTGTTAGCCCCGGCGGATGCTTTCAATGGACGAGCATTCCGAGGATGAACGAATGCTTCGACCTCCCGAACCAGCCGTTCAAGGAGTTTGCGCTCTTGACCGTCGGCTGAAAATGATCACGGTGTGGTGCAAGTGCACGATGGTGGTAGGTGCAGTTCTCATCTCGCTTTGGGATAGAATGTTGACTGGCATCAAGTTGCAGCTCGTGGTTGGAGGTTGGAGGTGCAACGTCGATTCTTGTGTGTGGTTCATGGAGTTTGAGAATGAGACGATTCGCAGGAACATTGGATACATGGCTGAATCTGGGCGGACCCTACTGGCCGCATCGTCCGAACACCTTTGACTGCATTTTATCGCTGTTCTTTGTATTTAAAATCAAGTCCTTCCCTCTACCGCAGCGTCGCAGAGGAAGGTCTGATGGACTGATCGCGAAGAATCAATCTCGTTATGTATGCTGTCTTTCTTGACCACTATTCCTCTCATCGACCCCGGGCCGGCAACCACAAGTCCGCTACTTGCTGTGGACAGTCATGGCTGCCAAGGATTGTTGCCGGTTCGTTCATGGCGGCATCACGCAAACGTGCTTACTTGGCGATGAGGTAGTACGACAGGTAGTCCGAAATGAGCGTAGTCAGATGCCTCCATCTCTGCCCAGCCGGGCAGCCACGACTCCTCTCTGCCACACAAGTCGTTCGCGAGCTTGGGCAAGAGGATATGCGATATAGAACACGCAATACATGAGATACGGATAAAAGCCAGCAAGGATTGAATGTGCATCGTCATTCTCGAGCTCGTCTCACAGCCTCTTCCCGCGCACACAACACCACCCCACACAGTCTCCCAGCACCACCAACATGGTTCTCAAGCTCTACGGCAACCCCCTGTCGACGTGCACGAACCGAGTGCGCACCATCGCAGCGGAGCTCGAGGTGCCCCTCGAATTTGTCGTGATCGACTTCAGAAAAGGCGAGCACAAGACGCCCGAGTTCCTCGCCGTTCAGCCGTTCGGGCAGGTCCCGTACCTCGACGACGACGGCTTCAAGGTGTACGAGAGCCGCGCGATCGCGCGCTACCTCGCGCTTAAGTACGGGGGGATCGGCAAGCTCATCCCCGACCCTGCGGACGTGCAGCAGACGGCGCTGTTCGAGCAGGCAGCGAGCGTCGAGCTGTCCAACTTCGACCCCCCGGCGCATGGGCTCACGTTCGAGAACATCTTCAAACCGTGAGTGCACTCAGTTGCTGTCCGCCTTAATCGCGCTGGAGGATGGTGGGTTTGACTTGCTACCGCCGCGCAGGATGTTTGGGGGCAAGACTGACCCGGCGGTCGTTCAACAACTCACGAAGGTTCTCGAGGGCAACCTCGCAGTGTATGATGTCATCCTCGGCAAGTCGAAGTACCTTGCTGGTGATGTAGGTCCCGCCCTGGATGTCGGCCGGACCCATGTACTCACTAAGCTCGTCGTTGCTCGTAGAACCTGACGCTCGCCGATCTATTTCACCTTCCGTATGGTGCGCGCTTTGAGATGCAAGGTATCGACTTCCTCGTGTCAGACAGGTTCCCGAACGTTAAGAGGTGAGTGACTATGAGTTTCGGCGATGATGCAGCAGTGCTGACCGCGCCTTGACCGCAGGTGGTGGAAGGACATCTCGTCACGTCCTTCGTGGACGAAGCTTTCAGCGGCGTGAGCAGGGATACGCCGCATACGGGCCGCATTGTACTTTATTGTGCCTAAAGATGAATGATTAGAACGATTTATATCCTGTTTATGCGCGTGAAAGCGCGCATTGTACTTTATTGTGCCTGAAGATGGATGATCAGAACGATTTATATCCTTTTGATGCGCGTGAAAGCGGCTTGCTTTCGTCCAAAGAGTGCCAGGGCTGCGTCCCAATAGCATGGGGAGTAGGCTGGAGAGGCAGGTCAACTGTGCGCGTACTGCTCAAAGGACGTTTCCACCAGAGATAGGAACCGAGGAGGGCTAGCGTGTGCCAAGGTCTCAGCAGGAGAAAGGTATGCATGGGATGTGGTAGTGCATACAGTGGTAGGTCTCGTGAACCTCTGCGGGACTTCGATCTACATCCACAGGAAGCAGAGTGGCCGCCACAGGGATATATGGGGACCAATGAGAGACTTACATACGATAACAAGCGATCGGAATTGCCACGCCGCAGTGTCACACATTCTCTCCTACATTCCAGTGGACTCAAAGGGTCTTCCTCTGCACTGTACGCTACGGAACCACCCAATTTTGTTGATGATGGCGTCGACGATGGAGGACTTCCTGAGTTGTTCAGTTGGGCCTTCAGGTCGCGTTTGCAGTACCAGAGTGAGTGCCTAGAGTGAGTGGGGTGGATGGCATATTACAGCCAAGATAAAAGCTTCGCATCTGCCTCGATGATACCACCTAGTTAGCGTTGAATTCCTCCGAGCTGTGGAGACGCATCTGATGCACTCCTCGAGGATCCGCACCAGACTCTCTCTCGACACGCTCAGACACTGCGTGATGTGTGGTCTTGACGCACTAATAAACTGCGACTACTGCCTACTAGAAGATCTCCCAAGCGCGATATGGGGTGTGAGGGAATGGTGTCTTGGTTTCAAGGGAGAATACGAGAGGAGGTCAAATAGTATGGGACTCGGAGGAAAAAAGATGAGGCGGCTAATATTCATACATCATGTCAGTATATATACATACTCATAATGTAGATCCCTTCCCACGCTTAGGGCCGCACTGATTGCCAAATTCCTCGCCGAAATATCTCTTCCTCCTTCGAACTCCTATCCCTCCTCCCGAATCACTGTCTGATCCGTGCATTGACGATCTGCTACCGCATATGGTGTTTGATCCGAGTGCGCTTCTCTCATCGTTATCGCCCCCTCCATTTTAAAGATTACACCTGCGAACTCGATGTCCTGGCATGAACTTCAGACCCCTTCAGTTCCACTGATCGTACGAGCACTTTGAGTTTGAATGTCGGGCGTTCACGGCGAGTCGTTCCTGCGCGTCACTCCATTACAGGATATGTTGACCATCATCAAGGTAACTCAATGATTATCTTACTGTCTACGCCACCATACCATCTGCTGAGGGGTTTGCAAGGTCTTCCTTCTCTTCATACTCTGTGCATACTGTTATGGAGATCGTTCTTCGACGCGTTTCGCCACGTTCGCTAGCTTGGAAGGGACACTCGACACACTCCTCTACATCTCCGTGCCCACTAATCATTCAGAATGCAATGGATGTCTTTACAGAGACGCTATATTTCTCACAGGACCGTCCTTTGCGCATGCAGTCCATACGCAGAGCAGGTCGTTTGGCTTTTCCCCGGTCATGGCTTCTACTATGGACCAGCACCGCGCGCCTTTCCGCGTCTCTACCAATCATCCCTCTCCTCGAGACTACACTAGGATTGAAGTGACATATTACCAGTTGAAGAGACTCGCCCCGTCACCCTCGCCCAAACCTTCCCTCGTTTCCCTCCCGCATGACCCATACACACTCATCAATGTAGCCAAGCCTGCCAGGAGACTCCCGCATCCCTCCGTTAGCGCCCGCCATCACGGCGACTCACACGGCAATACCTTCCCAGCCACGCATCGAAGGGTCCACTTTGCAGATGAGCCGACTGTCATCACCTACAGACCCGATGCTCCGCATGCTCGAGGGGCATCTCCAGAGCTTCCCCCACCCCCGCCTCCGCCCAAGCCCAAGTTGTCTCGATCAGCGGCCCCGACACCAGCCCCATTCGCTGCTCCGCCCGCCACGTCCCGTCCGTCGCACGCTCGGCCGCGCGCAACCAGATCCGACGCTGGCACATCCAGGCTGCACGACTATCTCGTCTCCTTTCCCGACCACCTGTGGGACGTGCGCCGGCACTCCAGCCCCTCCTTCGATCCGCAATACGCACCGCGCTTCTGCGAACCCGTGTTCCCGGCCGCCCGCGCTGGTAGCAGACGACCCATCCGGCTCGCCTTCACCCCGTGCTACGGCCGCCCCGAGCTCTCCTGGTTCGCGACGGTGACGCCCGGGTCCCAGAACTATCTCGTCGTCGGGGACGTCCTGCGCGCGATCAGCGTCGAGCTCTATGGTCGCCGGCGGAGCGTGTGCAGGGATCCTGGTGCCGGTCACTCGTGCTTCGCGAGAGCGCCCGTTGGGCGGGAGCTGCGTGCAAGTCGCTTGTGTACAGGCACGCCTGGGTGTCACGACAGGAGACGGAATGTGGACTTGTTCCAAGGCGGCAGGGGGTGCGACAGCTTGTGGTTTAGAGGGCTTGAGGAGCAGACGCTGAGCGATGGAGAGGTCGTGTATCGAGTCGTGTTGAGTTAGGGGTGAGGGCTCGGACCTGTAGGTGAACGCACAAACCGTCGCAGCGGAGGTAGACTGATACCATGTGTGATTCTAGGTGAAGGTGAAAGCATCGCCTCCGATGTTTGGCCACCAATTGCCCTTGGGTATAGAGACCTGACCGACGGTGTCGCTCTACCTCCGAGTTGGGCACATGGAGTGTAGAAGCCTCTTTCCATCTGACCCGGTAAGTGATATCTGACGATTGCTCTCAATACCTTCTTGCCCAAGTCGCGGATGCGGAGATGGCGTATAGCACCGGGCCAACGTGAAAAGATATGAGGGGACCTGCTCGCACTGATTTATTACGATATTTATGACTTGATGAATGCCATACGCCCGTATGTATTACACCATGATTTAACTGCAGAAAATGAGTGGGCTGATATGTCCCATCGGAACACATTGGAGCTCACAGGGTATGCCCAGTACCGCTCTGATGGATACAAGAATACAACGGGGATTCCTAGTACAGCAGAATTTTGAGAGCCTCAGCTGATGCCCGGCATCGTCCTCGCATACCGTATCCCAGTGCTGTAGACAGTACTGAGTAATTACTCCTAAACCCTCAGATCTACTACCTATTCTGATCATCGAATCTAACATGGTTGGTATGATTTGGGAAATGCTCCCATTGGACGTGTGGCTAAAGATGGTCGCCTCCGACTCGCCTCCGCCTTGTTTTCGCGGTTTGTCTCTACATAACCATAAGAGTCCAAAAAGAGAAGGCTTGAGCGCTGAGCAGCATCGTCACCGGTCACCTCCTGCGCGTATGGATTTCCCTTCCGGTATCCAATTTGCACCTTGCAAACACCGCTTGCACCGTTCTCTAACTTAGTATTGAAGCGAGGACCGCTGGTGATTCTCCAGGAAGACGATTTTCGTGCATAAGCACTGGCAATGAGTGAGTAAGTACTCCATCATCACTCGATGGTCGAATCGCTTGTGCAACCAGTACATGCGGCGCTCGCTTAGACTCTGCACGTGCAGCATGTAGTGCAATGCGATTGCAATGCGCACATGCACACTGCCCTGCTGCAGTGCGTCATCGCGCGCAAACGGGCTGCATTACTTGGATGCTGTCAGCGACGTCATGATCAGCTCCCCGCGCGCTGCCCCGACAGTGGAGTCCGCCTTTGTCAAACTGTGGCCCATGACTCCAAACATTGTAAGTATCTCTTCAACTCCATTCCTCACACCGGCTCTGCCACAAGGCCTGGAACTGCTAGCATGTATCTTCGTCCGTTCATTTGCATCAATGTCCGCCCTGGAGCTTCGGCCGTTGAGAGCTACAGGTGCGCCATCGCCCCCTGACGTCACTATGCCACACCAGTGGATGTATAAAGCACCCCTTACCGCCGTCGCTTTCACTCACAGGAACATTGCTCGAATTCACCCACGACAAGCCAACACTCCAGCCCTCTTCAAGCTAGACTATTCCACTCGTAAGAACAACAGCATGTCTGGACACGACGGTACGCCGAACATGACAATTTCATCCAGTCGTGTACTAACCCCTAAGAGCTTGCAGATAAACGCGTCGCCGCAGGTCTCAAGGCTGCCATACACAACCCGAATGTTTCCGACGAAGCAAAGTCTCGTGCGCAGGACCGTCTTGACCATCTAGGTACTGCAAAAGGCGCGACTGCTGGCTCTCACCCCGTCGGCAGCACTGATGGCAGAGGTGCGCCATCGCCCCCTGACGTCACTATGCCACACCAGTGGATGTATAAAGCACCGCACCCCTTACCGCCGTCGCTTCCACTCACAGGAACATTGCTCGAATTCACCCACGACAAGCCAACACTCCAGCCCTCTTCAAGCTAGACTATTCCACTCGTAAGAACAACAGCATGTCTGGACACGACGGTACGCCGAACATGACAATTTCATCCAGTCGTGTACTAACCCCTAAGGGCTTGCAGATAAACGCGTCGCCGCAGGTCTCAAGGCTGCCACACACAACCCGAATGTTTCCGACGAAGCAAAGTCTCGTGCGCAGGACCGTCTTGACCATCTAGGTACTGCAAAAGGCGCGACCGCTGGCTCTCACCCCTTCGGCAGCACTGATGGCAGCGGCCACGAGGTCAACCGCGTCCTCGGCGGGTACAAGGCGACGCTGCACAGTGAGTTCACCGGTTCCGTCTACAAACCGGGGCGTGCGCTGATACACTCGCACGACGCAGACCCGAACGCGAGCGCGCAGGCGAAGCAGCACGCGCGTGAGATCCTGGAGGCGGACGGCTACACCGTCGACGCTCCGGAAGGTGTCAGCGAGGACGAGCATCAGGTCCGGGTCAACGCTGGCTACAAGGCCGCTTTGAACAGTACGTCCTTCCCGCGTCGTTTCTCGTGATCCCAATATGTAGCCTTGAGAACGGACCTGATGTATCAGTGTAGATCCGAATGTCTCGGAGGCGGCGAAAGCTCACGCGCGGGAATATTTGCGCCAGCACGGTGCGCGGTAGATTGTGTTGTAGTTGGACCTCGTGCTCTGTATAGTAGACGAAAGAAATTGAAGAAGCACTTTGGGTGTTCCACCAATATCGAGTCAGGCCACCCTGGGATACCGGATAGATGAAGAACTCAGACGAGAAATAGTCAAGGCATTAATGGGGTAGTGGTAACCTGGGTCGTTGCCATCGACCCGCCGGGGGTTCGATTCCCCCTTAATGCAAGAGTTTTCGTGCTTGAACATTTTGGTTGTATCGCCATATATAGACATGTATACATGGTGGGGGACACACCTTCATGTCAACCTGCGACTTTATTTTCATGCCCTGCATTCAAAATTCTATATAACACACCTTCATGTCAACCTGCAAGTTTAGTTTCATGCCCTGCATTCAACATTTTATGTACCAAACCACCCGTACTTAAGCCTGAACACGAAATCTCGGAAGGGGTACACATGAAGCACCAGAAATGCGCCAGATCGCCTCAGTTCAATGATGTTTTAGCAGGTACACATGAAGCACCAGAAACGCGCCAGATCGCCTCAGTTCGATATGCTTCAGCTCAATGATGTTTTAGCACCCCATTAGATGACTTCAGATGGGCCAGTACAGTATGAGAGCTCACTGGAGTACTTAGGTGTTTTAACATTTTCCTCCTTGGCTTTTCTCTCTTGTTCAGCAATCTTCAGGTCTTTCACCTGGATTCCATGGTGAGACTCGTATTTTTCGACGGCGTACTCGGCGGACAGAGTTCAGTAAGTATACTAGTTCTTTCCTTACATCAGGAGTTATCTGCTATACTCCCAAGGACTATGGTGCCTATTGATGGCAAGTAGACATATAGTATAGTGAGTCTTGACACCTTCCATAGATACTATGTCGATTAGTAGTTAGATCATCATGCACACGGGACGGTCTGCTAATGATCATGCTGCTGATTCATGCACATTGTCTAAGGGTCTGGGGCCTCTGAGTGGATATGTCTGAGATGTCTTGTCAGCCTAAGCATCAGAGGTTCAGAGGTCAAGAACTTACTGATGGTCGTCCAGCCTGAGAGCCTTTGTGTATGCTTCCTACAAGTTCTTCCGGGGTCCTGCTGTCTGCTCTTCCTCACAATTTTCTGTTCTCTCCTGAACCGTTGTGCTTGTGACGCTCCATACCTTCCACGACTATGCACTGACGCTCTCTCAGGACCTCTCAGGAACAGCCAACACATCGATCATCAGCTGCTCTGCACCCGTGGCTTGGATCCAGTACGCACCCACTCTTTTATCGCTGGTGCCTTGACTGGCTGATAATTTATCGCGCAACAGTCTGTAGAGGGTCATCCAGATGTTATGGAAGACGACCAGTGTTCGCCAAGCCTGTCAAGTTGCATTGAGTCCGAGGAGGGACGGGTCTTTGCCGAGACAGGGTAACATGGTCATGAGGAACTCGAAGTTGTGCCTTTTTGTGACCGCTGCCAGTCTGGTCCTGTCCGCTGTCGACTACAAACGATATCCTCAGGAACCCGTTTGTGGTCCGAAAGGAGCGATGATAGCTATTTTCTGCCCTTCGTACCTCAAGTTCAGGCGGTTCGCTATCTCTTTAGAGGGTAGTAGAAGTATGAAGGCTCACACTGCCAGCATAGATCGCAACGGCCCAGTGGCATTGGCAACCAATCTTCTACACTGTAGCTCACTCCTGCTTCACTCTATTCGCTCCAGGATTTATTCTAGGAGGAGCCCATTTTCCGCGGCTTTACCAACCCTGCGTTCATCCAATGCATACGTGCCATCGACTAGCTCAGCCACCGACTAGACTGACATCTCTACCACCACACAGTGACATGTAAGTCCGACAGGTACATCGGAGCCCTCACATACTGCCCCTTATGAGTGTATAAGAACATACTATGAGTATTTGCTGCTTTTCAGGTCATAACTTCCTCTGCACCTCTTTAGCAATCATCATGCTCTACATCCTCCTCGCCCCCCTCTCCATCCTCTTCGTTGCCCAAACCGCTTCCACCTCACCGCTCGCGGCATCGGACTCCACCGCCGCAGCCTCGCTTCCAATCACGGACCTCCCGCTTGTCGCGGCAGACGTCACGCTCAGCCCCGCCCTGCACGCGCGCGGGACCGTCCATTCCGTCCTTGTGACCTGCACCGCGCCCGGCTGCACGGGGACGTGCACGTACACCGGCCTGCCGACGATGTTCGACACCTGTCTCGGCGCGCCCGCGTTCGCCTCGCTCGCGGTCACGCAGCAGTATGGGGAGTCGCTCGGGTACAACGTCTTTGTGGGGCCCCCGGGCTGTGCGACGTTCTACCAAGTCCCGGCGATCAACACGTGCTACAACGTGAACGGCGGCCCGTTCAAGCAGTTCGCTCTGACTACTTAGGAGCGAGGAAATGGGGTGAGGGGTCGTTTTCGGTGTGCACTTGATTTGAGTATTACTGTGGCCCTGATGTTATTACACTTTCTTAGGTCTGCGTGTGTATGGTAAACATGTTACGCCGTGTTGGTTGACTATGAGTTGTATTCCTGGGGAACTGAGATCCATTCGATATTGATTACCTGTGTGCTAGGAACTTCACATCTCGGCATACAGTATGCCTTGCGTGCATTGTGTCAGCTGCAGGGCGTGCAATTCCTCTCGTGCGCATCGAAATGACGGACATCTCTGCGCCGCTTGATATCAGGACCACGGGCGCACCCAGCCCCATGTTTGCAGCTTCCCGGGTGCTCTTGAGGGGAGGGGGGTATTGTGGCAATTGTACTGCGAGTACGCAAACCGCACGAATACTGCTTGTGAAGAGAACATTGAGGAATCCTGAGAGCGTGAGTGGGATTCTGTCAGTCGGTTTAGATGCACTCGCATATAGATAGAGCAAATGTGAGCTGGGAAGTCGGACTCTACCGCCGCTGTGTGGAGCGGAACCAAGCAGGCGATGACCGTTATATCGAACGGAGGACTTCCGTGTCATAGTGATCTTCCGTCCGGCGGGGAAGTCCACGATGTACTTGAGCTAGCCCGGGTCACCCTTGCAAGTGACTGGGCGTGCAGCGGCAATTCTCGTTAGGCCAGTAGGATAATTAAAAGACGTAGTGGTCAGCTGTGTCACGAACACTACATGACTTTAAAACAACCGTGTGTGGCTGGACGCGCTTCATCTTCCAACTGGGAAGTGCTGTTATTGAACATTGGGTCCAGTGGCGCTTCTGGGGATGTCGCAGTCGGTGCGGCCAAAGTCAGGCGCAATTGTTGAGCCCATGACAATACTCTCAATTGATTGGCCATGAGGCGGGAGGAGAAGTTGCAGAGGCGCCATCAGAGCGATCGATGGCTTCTGCGGAAAGCCGTAGGGAGTGTCAGATGATGCCGCATATGTGCTTCTGCGGAAAGCCGTAGGGATTGTCAGATGATGTCGCATATGTATCAGAGCAATAGATTTGACTGGCACACTGAGTATAATAGAAGAGTTGAACGGGTATGGAACCGCCAGAGAGTGATCGTGTTTGCGTCTCTCCACTGTCTCTGTTCAACTGGACATGACTCGTCTCCTCATTGTTTTGTCTTTGACGGCTGTGGTGTTCCGGACGCTTGCTGCCGGCCCGTTCCCTGGACAAATCAAGAATCTCGTCACGTTTGGCGACTCCTACACAGACGTCGTGAGTACCGCATAGCCCAACTTCGCAGCTATAGCGCGGATGCTCATCTCTACGCTTGGAATACCAGGACGCGCACGCCGATGGCGGGATCATGTGGCCCGTGTTCGCCGCGCAAGAAGGGAAGTTTAACCTCTTCCCCTTCGCCAAGGCTGGCGCGACTTGTTCCAACGATATCGTCCCGCGCACCTCTCCGCCCGTGTTTGAGAGCCAGCTCCCGCTGTACTTTGCCGAAATGGCGAACGGGTCGCTCAAGCTCAATCCAAAGGAGACGATGTACACGCTCTGGATCGGAACAAATGACGTTGGAGCGGCTGGGCTCCTGACCGGACACCATGCTCCAGGTGCGACCGTCGTGGATACCGTGGGGTGCGCCGTGAACTGGGTCAAAGTGTTGTATGAGTCAGGCGCGAGGAACTTCATCTTCCAAAATGCAAGTGCTCACTGTCATGGGGGGACACTCCCGACCATGCTGATACGCCTACAGATGATTCCACTCGAGTTCACTCCGCTGTACTCGGCCAACTCGTACCCCAATCGGTACTGGACAGCAGAGCGCAACACGACCGAGTGGAGCGTCTTCATGAACGAGCTGACCACCGCCGGGAACGAGATCGCAAAGCTTATGCTGGAAGCCCTCGCGCCGAGACTGCACGGCGCACACCTCGGTGAGTACGAATGAGCGTTTTCGAGATGGAATGCTCACAGACGGCGTCGTCTTGCAGGACTGTTTGATTCGCACGCCCTCTTCGCGGACATGATCAGTCGACCGGAGCTCTACTTGAACGGGACCGCGCCGTTGAACGTTACCGGCGCCGTCCACGCCTGCGTCCTGGAACCGAACGAGAGCACAAGCGATCCTGGAGACTGCACGGACGCCATTGGGACTGATCAGGATAGCTTCATCTGGTCAGTAGTGCGGTAAAGCCTTTCAAACGAGTTTTCTGACCTTGCCCGTTCTCAGGTTTGACGAGCTACATCCGTCTGTACAAGCTGAGCGCGTTGTCGCCAAAGCTATCTCGGACGTAATACACAGAAAGACTGAGAAGTGGACGACTTGGTTGTTGTAAGGAGGCGAGCTAGGATCCACTGAAAGGCCTGTTGCCAGATGGATTTCAGACTAACATGCCATCGCACAGAAATATCGAGAAGATAATTGAAGGCAATTCAGTACGATGTACCTGATTCGCATGTTTAAATTTGACTTCCCATGTAGCAGCTGGTGGCGCTGTTGCCATCAAACCATCAGCGGTATGACCATTTTGCCTCGGTTCTGGATGAGAGACCATGGTGCGTGGACTCGGCACTGTTGTGCAGAGCTTCAAAGACGTTCACGAAATCTACTACCTTTGATGTTGTCCTACGTGAAATCGCTGGTACCGTGACAACCGATGTCGCAAGCATCGTTCCGTCGATACCAATCTTCCAACTCTGTCCAACATACTCCTTGCCGCGGAGCAGTCGTGCCCTTGGACCTGGACTTTGGTGGACTGGTATCCAACACGGTGTCAATGGGCGGCAGTTTCCTTGTACAAGTTGCCGACCAAGAGCCTCTACTACAAACAGCACGGTCAGCTTAGCCGCGAGAAGGGAGTTCCCTTGAGCTCAGAATGTTGTGTCAACATAGAGTCTATTAAGTATGTCTGCCTCATGTAGAATCTTATCTCGAAGGCATCCTGATCACTGGATCTGGCTGTTCGACTTGGCGCGAACACAGACGCTCATTGACCCCTATTTTCCCCATTGTAGGCGCTAAGTGAACCTTATTGTTCAAGGTCTCGACGTTTTTCTCAACCCCGACAATACTGCGCTGCTCTGTTGCTTTTGCTGTCTGGATGCTCTGCTGACGCTTCTAACTGGTGTATTCTGTCTTCTTGTAAACGGCTACGCGTTAAACATCGCTAATCTCGCCATACAACCTCTCATAATTTCGCATGGGTCCCGGCATAATAAACGACGTTCACGGCAGTTCTGCGACACGAGATGCGGAAGTACGTGTATGAAACATCTTCACATACATCTTCACTCGCTAATTCAAACGCAGATGATCAGGCTCAGAAAAGAGCTGGAGCTATCAAATATGAGGCTTTCCCAGATGCAGACGCGTCTCATGGCGACTCTCGACGAGCTGGACGCGTTGCGATCTACACTTCAATCCGAAATCAAGACAGAAAAGCGCGCGAAGGAGAAGCTGAGCGACAAGCTTGATCGGTATCTGGATGAGGTCAAGCGAGCTGAGGCGGAGAGAGACGAAATGCGCGAAGTGGTTACGATCCTGGTTGACAAGGGTATGTCACTCATTCTGGGCGGGCTGGGTGATTTGCAAGTTCTGGTCAAGTCTTTCTGTCTTCTTCGTACCGACGATGGGCTTCTTGCCACCCATGCGCGATAACCTCCCACGGTTCCTTGTAGTCCAATCTTGCTGAAGTCTATCGGGAGATGTAGATGCTCGTGCTACGTACTTGTGGTACTAGTTTCCATGGAGCATGTCTCGTCTGGTTCTCTTGACCGTACGACTATGTCAGAACACTCACACTCTTGCTGAGTCTGACGTATTTTCTATCCTCGCGGATGAAGATCATTCGGTCGAGGGAATAAGTCGGTTTTCTTCTCTGCATGAAATGAGTGACTATTATGGATGACGTTGGACGCAGTTCCCGGTGTCAATGAAGTCATGGCTCCCAGGAACGCGTTCGCATCAATCCTGGTCCTCCGAGACGTCAAGCAATCATAGGACCTCGGTCTATGGTGGTTTTCAACTGTCTGGTTCTCACCGCTTGGAATGCTTCGCAGTATGCTTCCCGTGTGAAACCATCATATGGGACTGTTGACTGTTGTGTCCCTCTGTGGTTGGTCCTTTCTTAACCTCATCACGTTGTCATAGGGCGGATCTGAACTTGCAAGTCACTGACAGTGGGACTGTTCCGGTACATTTACATGTTATTAACTCATACATACCACCGTGTCTATCTATAGTTGAGAAATGCAGTGACTACTCTGCTTGGCCATATTCTCGTATGAGCCTTCCACGTCCCCTCGGTCCGTCCATCCCACTCCCCAAGCTGTTTTTCAATCCTAATTTCCACCTTACCCTGCCCGCCAACCTCCATCAGAACCTTTGAGCACTCCTACGAGACCAAGGACGGAATCCGACGATGACCTAGTTAACATTGCGATCCTCCAGGCCACCTTGAGGCAACTCAAGGATGAACGGCATGCCCACGCTCGTACCAGGGAAGAGAGCGACGCTGAGATACTCAGACTTCGTGCTATGATCGCACGTAGGGACGCTGAGCTCGAGGCGTGCGCAACCCATGCAGGTCATCGCGTACTGCTCTCATCCTCATTCTCCGGGGACCCATTGCCATCATCCTCACGGACTCGTTCAACGAGTGTTCATGGCTGCAGACGGACAGAACAAGCAGTCTCTGGACCTTCGAGATTGCATCCAGTTCATGCGCCAGAGACTCCAGACGGTCGAATACTCTCACAGACCCTAACGCGCCAGCGCACGCTAGAGCGTGAAGTCGAGTTTTTCCAAGAGCAGGT
Source organism: Lignosus rhinocerotis TM02 (assembly GCA_000743315.1). Lineage (NCBI taxonomy): Eukaryota > Fungi > Basidiomycota > Agaricomycetes > Polyporales > Polyporaceae > Lignosus > Lignosus rhinocerus. The sequence goes on along the minus strand of KN050104.1, from coordinate 53,627 downwards.
GAGTCATGACGAATCCACAATCACCTCGTTCACGTTGCTTAGCACCATTCTCAGCTTCAACATGCTCGAACAGCCCAGTCTCGCACGAAGACTTTTGAGATGCCCGCCGGTGTCATCCCTCTTTCTGCCACTGTACTGCCAGCAGTTCCTTCATTCACAGCGATGTCCTCCAAGCCCGTGCCCCCTGGCAAGAACTCTCGCCGAGAGCCACCGAGACCGCCAACCCCCCGGCTACATCCCCGTGCAACAGCGTCCTCTCCATCTCATTACGATCTTTCACCCACTACAGACCCAGAACACCACAATCCCTACAGGAACCCAGAAACACAACGGGAAGCCTCCGACCTGACTCCTTCGGTCGCGGAAACAGCGAATCTTGACACGAATCTCGGTCTGGATGATCTGAGACACCAGTTGACTCTTCTCTCTGCAGAGATAGTGGCGTTCAGCGCGAGGCGCGAGGCGCTCAAGAAAATGCTCGAAGACACGCAGCAGGTGCGTGCGCAATCTAGACTCATCGATAGTTGCCCAATTATAAATTTGTGGCATAGGGAGCGCCGTCTGCGCGCAATGCACTTGAATCCGAACCTGCGTCTGTGCCTCCACTTGCGTCTACACAATCTTCGGGCGAGCTGACATTAGCTGCGCGTGTCCTCCACCATGAGGAAGAATGTGCGAGGTAAGTTCCGTAGCATGCACCCTGTTCACTATCTTGGTCATCATTGATAATTCATGACCCCGGCCATCAGGGAAGTTCGCGCGCTACGCCGACAGCTCGAAGATGTCACCCGCGAGCGCGCGCAGCGCGAGCAGGCCCTGCACGCCGAGATAGATATGCTCCGTCAGGCGCTCCTCAACCCAACTCGTGCTGCGGGGGGCAGCGAGGGCAGATACGCATCCGGCGATCTGAATGCTCCATCACACCGCGCGTTCACACCCTTCCCGTCGGCGCCCCGTGTCCCAGTGCCGGACATAGCCTCCCCTAATCTCATGAACACACCCACCGTGCATGCCGAAGACGGGTATGAAGACGGGGATGAGCGGGCGAGCACGATACAAGCAAATTCAGCACGGCATGCCGTATCTGAGTACGAGGACGGAGGTGAGCTCGACGAGCAGTCAATGGAGCTTGCGACTCCTTTGCATCCGACGATCCTCTCTCTCGCCGACGACGACTTCCTGATTCCTTCGCGCCCGCCGACCATCCACGGTATCGACGATGACACAGGCAACGAGCCGAGGGGGGTGCCTTTGCCGGTATTCCCAGATCACATCGATCCCAGCGCACCACTTATTACGTTTTCCCCTCCGCCTCCTGCTTAACCACCCGCCGCCACCGCCGTCGCCGATGTACATTGAACCCGTTCTCGCAGATTTTCTGGCCAGGGTGGTCAATATGTCATCGGCGTCGACGCCATCGGGCCCGGGAGGCACGACATGGACCAGAGGGTGTGGGAGGTTGCTGTGGTCGAAAAGCTACGGAAGACCATCAACCGGCTACAGACCTAGATTTGGTCGAAAAGCTACGGAAGACGATCAACCGGATACACTTGGGCACCCCCAAGATACAGAGGCGGTGAATATCGAGTGCTACTTCTGATGGTCAGGCCACCATTGGCCTCAGTGTGGGAGGAGGGAACGGCTCGATCTCACCACCAAGGACTCCGAGAGGACGCTGACCAGATGCGTGCGCCGAGTTGGAACGGTGGCGATACAGACCTCCGTTAAGCTTGGCGCTTCCATCAGCGTGCTGCGACCGCGACCGCAGTCATCGTCACCGGAATCTCAGATAGATCAGACGCACTTCGCCAGGCATTGCTCAGGCGTGACATGCACACCCCGTGCTGGTGGACCAGGCAGTGCGCCCCACCTTCCGGATATGGTGGGTGTTGTTCGCCGTGCTGATGCTCGTCCTAACCCCGGTGGCGGTAGCCCCGAGGAGTATTAGTCAAGCATGCTTTCGCCAATGCAGCATAGTGCTGATCAATGACATATGTGCAGGCTTCTGCCCCTCTCTTTGGGCGCAAGCGAGCACGCCCGTGGGTCGGACAGCCGGGAAGAATAGCGCGCGGAGGCTCGTACTAGGGCTACGAAGTGCACTGGTTTGTGGCATATTGAGCCATAGGCGACGGACCCACCATAATGGGCGACTTCGATAAACGAATATCGACGGGCAGTGAACGATGGATGCTGAACACGAGAAACTGTCGGCGGAGGAACGACGGACGGGCCTAAAGGAACCTCGCGACCATCCCGCTTCTTGTTTTCTGCATCGCACATGCAGCAGAGGCAGAACGGAGCGTTGGAGGACGCCGAGCCCCGCTGTGGTTCATGCCGGACGGACGCTCCAGGAACCGGCTCTCGCGCACTATCGCCCAACTTGCGCCGACAGGTCTCCTCTGTCGACCTTAGGTTCTAGGGTCTGCGGGGGTGCGCTCTGATCTCGATCCCGCAAGTTGGATACTGGAGGTTCTCTAAAACATCGTTCTGGTGCTGGAGGCTGGGGATAGAGCGTTAGACCATGGTTGCTGCCGGCTTCGGCCACACTGGTCGGTATGTTGGTTCCCGTCGCTGGGATGATTAGGCTTACTCTCTGAATATATCCTACTATAGTTGATTTCCCAGGTTTCATATGTAGCTACTCTATCTATCATCTACGTCTGATCCAGTTGTCATTCACGCACCGTCTTCCTACCTTGTTTCCCTATACTGTACGAATATCACAGCTACTGTGTCTCGACATCTATGCTTCGTGTGTTCCGTCTCCTGAATCCTTTTGACAGACTCTCCTTGCCCCTCTCATATTACTATCAGACATTGTTGATTGATGTATTGCAGCGCCTCCTGTTCGTCAGTACTTCCTGTATTCCAATCTTCCGTTCGCGGGAGGCACAACAGTTATGCCAGATGCGAACAGTCCCCAGCTGGCACGCGTGGAACGAGGGCTGTGGACGCTCCCATCACGACAGACAGCGGCCCAAATGGGGATACAGGATATATCTAGGCAGTCTCTTGTGTCTGTTGAATGGATAGTTGTGGCCACATTGGCCCCAGCGTGCCGGAGCGGGATACGTCAACTATTAGTCTCCTGAAGGAGGGGATAGCGTGTGCATCGTCCGGAAAAATGATTGTGGAGACGATGCAAGCAGGGACCTTCCCGGACAGGTCAGTGGGAATACAGAATACCAAAAAGAACACAAGGAAGTGGTTCGTTTCCAAGCTGGTCGCCCTGTAACCTCAGGAAGGCCAGAGAAGATTATGAGACGTGAGGACGCACGAATCATATTTCTCGGAGCGGGGTTTTACGACTAGATGATTGAACCTACACCCATTTCTCATAAACTTTCGTGAGAAGAGTTCACAGATGCTTGTCCGTCCTCATCCGTCGCATTCAAGATCCAAGCCGCACCAAAACCTCCCTAGCCAGGTCAGGTAGGGTGCCGCGCGAAGGCAGAGAACCCGCAGCGGCAGACTGCGTGCCATCAACTTCTCCGCCATTGTCACCGCCATGACCGCTCACCGAGGACTGGCCGCTCAAGACAATCAGCATCTTGCGGGATGACATCGTCGACGTCGGACAGCGCGAGCTATGCAGTCAATTTGACCGAGACAGAGGATTTGCGTCACAGAAGCGACGGTTGACGGATGGCCTCCAGCGTAGTCTTTATTGGAACATGTATGATATCGGCCAACATACGCGGCACGAGTTATGCCCAACTTGAGATCATTTCCGTACAGCAGACGGCCGCGTGTGAGCGCAGACAGATGTTCGGTGCGGGCACAGGAGGGCTGGGATGTGCACTAGATGCCTCCCGCGACGTTGCCGGTGCTGATGCAATGTGAAGGGCTAAAGCAGGTGAGATTCACCCACGCTGATGTCGGCGGGTCCTGCAGTTGACCGATAGCATCGTGAGCATCTGAATCCAAAGAACTACAAGGATAGCACTTATGCTACAGGAACTGAAAGGGGAGCGATCCTCAAGAGGAACGAAAGAGTCGTTCAGATGCCAACTATGAGCGTTGTAACACCGCTTTGGTATGAGTAACTGTTTACCTCGTCAGCCGCTGCAGCGATCAACCACCGACACTGATACCGATACCGAGCTGCCCGACGCGAGCGATGTCAGCGGACGAGTATAGGCAGAACTGTGTGTGAAGATAATGCACGGTCGTGTTCTCCTACAGACAATTCGCCGGAGGACAAGTATATCTAGGCCTGGAACGCTCAATCACTCTGGTTGCCACAGACATGAACGATAATGAAAATATCTCACCGTGCAATAGCCGCTACGCACGACCAGGCGGCACGTAGGTGACGGTGAGACCGCGAGTATTCGCCCACGGCCGATGAGGATTCGAAGGCTGGCGAGACGAACAAGCCACCTCCCCCGCCGGCGCGGGCACGCGCTTGTACTCACGCCCAGAGTCCTTGACCTTCTCCGCCGATGCGGTGTGCGAGATCGCAAGCGTGGGGGTGTAGGAAGACACCTTCACCCTGCGCGTCTTGGAGTCGAGCGAGAGCACGTTGTGCGTCTGCTTGACCGGGTGCGACGCCTGCGCGTCTGAGCCCGATCCCGGGGTGCTTGCACGGGACGCGGCGGCGGAGAGGGTGGGGAACGCGCCCTCCGCTGCGCGGGCTTCTTGAATCACGCGCTGGCGGTCTGCTTCCTCCTTTGCGAGCGCCTCTTCGATGCGGGTGTCCAGCGTCTGTACGAGGGCTTCGCGCGCGGCCGGGGCGAGGAGGGCCTCGCTGCAGTGCGGGCAGGCGAAGTTGGGGAGATTGAGCTCGCAGAGGACGAGGCCGCATGAGCGGCAGATGGGCGTGTACGTCGAGAGGGGGTGCATCCTCGCTGCCAGTGCGATCGCCAACGACGAGAGCGCGGCATGGTGGGCAGGGAGCGGGGAAGACATCACCACGGATCGGCAGTCAGGTTCGGTGTGTGCACGAGCATCAGACGAGATGAGATTGGATGATGAGTGAGAGGCGGTGGTCAGGGAAGAGTTGATAGGAACGTGCATGGGGCATACGGACCTTGGCAGAAGCATCCGCCTTTCGGGTCTCTCTCTCTGCCGGACGCCTTGCGCAGGTCGTCGCGTAGCTTCTCTAGCGTGCGCACCTCCTTGCTTCTTGACGGGGCCGTTTCTGCCTGGTTCACTTTTCCTTTCGCTTTCGCTGGTTGAGGAGCATGGGTCTTGGGTGGAATCCGGTCTGATGGCAGGGAAGACCCTTTCTTCGTCCACGCCGTGCGGTACATTCTTGCTCAAAGTTGCTGAGATGTCGTTCAGTTCAGGCAGAACGAAACCTGGTGATATTGGAAATCCAGGCTGACAGAGAGAATGGCCGTGGAAGATGGGATCGTTGTCGAGGACGCGAAGGAGGTAAGCGATGGCGGTGAGCAAGACTGTTTGGACAAGATCGCACGCGTGCGGCCCGATGCATGATCGAGATCGTAGGCGAGATTGCTCCGCGCGCCGTTACTACTCGTGTATGACAACACAACTCCCACCACACCGACGGCACAACCACTCAAGCATGCTTGCGATCATCTTGTGTACTCTCCGAGCACAGGTGATCGGCTTGGAACGATCCTTCAACAACACGCGACAAATGCGGGAAAGAGCACAGCATCAAAGATCAACTTGAATGTATTAATTTCATTAGTATATGTGGCCTGCGTCGCTTCTTGTTAAAGATCAACTTGAATGTATTAACTTCATTAGTATATGTGACCTGCGTCGCTTCTTGTTCAAGATAAGTACCGATCAGCATCGTAACATTGGATTCCAAATGTCTCAGGTCAGGCGTACAAGGGAGGTGATCTGTTCATCCGAGCCGGGGACGGTGTACTCGGGAGGTCAATGTTCATCATATGGAGCGGGACGTTAGGCTCGGGCGCACTGATGGGTAAGGACTTCTCAACTCCGAGTCCGGAATCATCGACAGACACTCCACCAGGAAGCTGATCCTCAGACACACTACCCATTGAACCACTGGTCGTGACATGCCGCACGAAGGATGGAAGCGTGAACCGGCTCGGTCCTAACCTTGCAGCACCCGAGCTGGATCGAAACGCCAAAACCTGTCAGAAACAGCACACCGACATATGCACGAGGACGTACCCCGACGTATCCTTCAGTGCCATCCGAACCCCAAGCATCCTAGCGACCGACGAAAGCGCCGTTCTGTAGTGACTCCTCGCCTCCTCCGCCAGGCCAAAGAACGCAAAGAACGCGAGCGCGCACGCCACGGGCGACCAAAGCCTGAAGTTGACGACATTGACCGCGGCCGTGCTCTCTCTCCACTGCACGGCCGGAAACTCGTTCACCCTCCCAAACCCCCAATGCAGGTTCCCCATCCCTCGCCACTTGTAAATCGGGACCACGCGCAGGTCCAAGACGATCGTGTACGCCGCGAGCGGGACGGTGAACATCATGTTGAGCGCCGCCAGGCCCATCAGGCGGAAGTAGCGGCCGAAGGTGAGGTCGAGGACCGAGCTGCGCTGCATCAGCTCGCCAAACTCGCGGCGCTGGCGGAGGAACGCGTGGAGGGTGAGCAAGCAGTACGCCGCGGAGACGAGGCCGATCGGGATCGGCCAGGTGTGGTAGAGGAGGAAGGCGAGGAAGGTGTTTGGGTACTCTTCGATGCACCCGACGCCTTCGTAGATGTCGAACCGGTGACCCTGGTAGAACCAGACTGTCCGTCCGACATGCGTACGGACGTGAGGTGAGATGAGTATGCACATTGCATCTGACGGATGGGATGGCGAGAGTGCGACTGATGAGGTGGAAACGTACAGAGGCAGATCCCGAGGATGGGAATCCCGAGGCCGATACAGAGGTCCGTCAGGATGTTGCGCCGCTTCTCCGCGCGGCTTCTCGACACCTTCGTCACTCGGGCAATGTGGTACAAGCGGCGATTGATGACCAGGGACGAGCAGCACACGCCAAGGCTGGATGCAATGTAGAAGCGAACCGCTGCAACAAGTGGGGCACCCAAGTGCACGTTGCGGTCAGACTCACATGATCTCGCAGCTTGAACGGCCTGAACAGCAGTGGAGACTCACTGATATCGCACCAGACAGGAGCGACGTTGATCGTGTTGTCCCTCCAGATCATCAAGTCGACAAATTGGACGAGACACTGGCCGCCGACCCAGAAAATGTAGAGCACGCAGCCGACGTTCCATGCTAGTCAAGTACATTGAACCGTCATTAAACATTTATGTTCTCTTCCCAGGCGCAGAAAGCCCGCGCGAGACGAGCGAAGGATGTACCTGCGAAGTGCCAATACAGCGGGACGGATACGAGGAGCAGCCCCAGCAACGAGAACGCAGCGATGACATCGACCTGCACGAGCCAAGGCACAGACATATTCATTCAGCCCAGAATCGAACACAGAAGAAGCCCAAAAAACAATGCACAAAGCGGGGGCAGAAAGCTACCGCCATCGGGTCGCAGAGGAAGATTCTTGAACCAGCCCTTCCCGCCCAAGCCGATGCTCAGTCCACCGTCGTCGTAGGGTTCCAAGTCTCGCTCTGTGCCACCATGACGGCCCATATCGATATCGCGAGTGTGCTTTTGCACTGCAAGCCTGCTACGAGTGTGGCCAACGCCGTGCAGTGGCACCGATGCTGGGAAGTGTGGCCGTCATCCATACTTGAACGGTGCCACCATGCGGTTCGGGAAACTCGTCATACGAATATACCGGGTGCAGTTGCGATGTCGTGATGCACAGCGCCCGAAGCTGCGCAAGGGATCGTCGGAGGGTGTTTAGCCGGCACACAATACCCGAATAATCGAGAGCTTTCTGCTTTCCAACTACGTGCAGACGCCTCCGAAGAGACTCCTTGCTTTCCTAGTCTCCTCCAGCTGACGGCGGTCATTCCCGTGTGGGATCGGAGCGTGCGTGTGTACCCAATCAGCCGGGAGCCAAGGACTCGGACATTTCCCTCGCACAATTGTTTTTTGTTTTCGCTTTCCCATCGCAGACGCACATTGATGCCAACGACGAACCCTATTACTACCTCCGATGACGTTGTGTTGCCACGAGTAGACGGGCGCCCGCAGTCTGTCTGCGTCTCACCCACGGGTTGTCTACTACAGGGCCGCAGACAATTGACAACTTCCTGATTGTGTTTCAAAATCACGGCGACCCCAGATGTGATACAGTAATCTCCGTAGCTCCCGTTGCGTTTCGCGTCCCTGTTCTGCATGTCTAGCCGGCGCGGCTCCCCAGCTCTATCATTGATGCAGATTTTTTCGCAGCCAATCTACAACAGGGCAGAAAGGAGTGCCGGGGCTCGTCCAATGTATTCCAGTGTTGTCCGGCATCCGCCCCAAATTCCAACACAGAAGTCCGACTGAAACTCCGGCCACACTCGCGCCATCTGCCGGCGATGCAAGGTGGAGGCTTCGAGGGTTCGCGAACGTGTCCTTTCGGAGCTCGCGTCCCAAGGCCCACCCAGACGAGGACAGCCGTCAGTTCCGTCTCCGGAGAGACAGGACAGCAACAACATCAGGCTGAGTGCAAACCATACTTGTCTATCAGGCCATCCCGGGCGCTATCGAAACTCACCGCTTCTCCCGGCTTCATCGGCGGAATCGCGATTGCGGACGGCTGACGAGCGCACGTACGTACCCACGCAGCAAGAGAGGACTCGGATGGCCAGGGTCGCGACCCCAAATACACCCCTCGTCCAGCCGCCGACCCGCTCTTCCGCGTCTCCCAGTGACAGCATCCGCACCCCAGCCACTGATGGATGGCGAGTTCTGGCCAGAGCACGAACATGGAGAGCGCGCAGGGGGGGGGTCCGCTGCCGGTGGCCCGGCGAGAAACGAACCGCTAGCTGGGACGACCGTGCGGCATTTATGTCGTCCTGGGGGGAGAGTCGTCGCCCGACGTCCGTGCTGGGGCGGGATATGCACTTCCCGTACTCGACGACGACAGACAGTGCTTGCATCCGAAGCCGAATCCGAACACGAACCCGGTAGCCCAGCCCGCGTGGGACGCTCCGGGTCCGCGCGGAGTAACCCCATCTCGCATCTCCAAGTTCCCTGTGGCCATCCGCAATCCCCGCGGAGCGGGGAGGCAGACGGGAAGAGGGCAAGCGACAGGCGAGGATGTGGATGTCAACGTGGATGTGGATGGAGGGGGAGGGTGGTCAGGAACGCGCGCGAGACGCGCAGATGCACGAGGGCGCAGGCCGGTCGCCAGGTACACCATGTATCCTGCCCATGTATCCTTACACGAGCACGAGCAGGAGCATCTTCTCTCTCTCCCATCTTGGCCCTCGCCACAATGTTCGCCCCGCTTCAGGTTGACACATGCCATATGCGCCTTACGGGATGGGATGGCACTGGCAGGAACAGGCCGGCAGAACCCTTCACCCTCTTCCCCTTCCTCCTCCTCCCTCCCCAGAAAGAAAAACTGGCAGCTTGCGTCATGCGTCTTGCGTTTCAACACGACAGTACTAGCGGTGTCGAAGTCTTCACGCTGAAAGCCTCGAGTTCCAATTGCGTCTTGCGTTTCAACACGCCAGTAGTGGTGTCCAAGTCTTCGCGCTGAAAGTTCCAGTCTCCCTGCCTGGCGTGTCCACGGGCGTCGCCGGCCGCGTAGTGTGCCAGTGTGTGTGGTCCCATCACGGCCGTCAGGCCTAAGCCTGGGGAAGGAGCACGCGATCGCCGTTAGCATGAGCGACCGTACGCAGACCACACAGACCACAGACATGCGACTGGATAGAAGCCCTCGGTCGAGTGTCTAGATGATGCACGCCTCCTTCGCGCGTCTCCGACCAGGCTCTGATAAACGCTCCTCGTCGTCCACCGCCCGCCCGTCCACTGTACACGCTCACGCTCACGCCCTCAAAAGAAATTTCGGGCGTCCAAGGCCATGGGGAAGAACAGAAAAAAACTGCTAGCTTGAGCAATGCGATGCGTGAGCAAGCGACAGACCTCCTCATCCGCTGGAACTCGGCTGAGCCTGGTGTGCATGCGTCGGATGGTTTGATTTCTGTAACGGAAAAACCATCCGGATCACACAGCTGCGTGTAGTACATGTGCGGTCCAGCCTGAGCACTGGCCGCCCGTCAAGTTATTGTTCCTGATCGCAGAATTTTTCTCGAAGCCTCCAAGAGGTGGTTCTGGGCGGCAACGGCAGCGTCAGTAGCAAGGGTGCGAGGGTGCGAAGCGGCGAAGGGGCGCGGCTGCCAAGGGGTGAAAGGGGGAAGGGGGGAAGGAGGGGAAGGGGGCACTGAGGCAAACGCCGGCGAGGACCGTGACGTCCGTGCGAGCGTTCTCGCTGCAGCAGCTTCGGGCTTCGCGAAGCTCGCAGGGCGCGCGGGTTGGTGATTGATTGGGTGGTCCGAATGCACCGAGCCCGACCCGGTTGCGGGTGTCGCCCGTGCTGCTCGGGCGGTCCCGTTGTTTCTTGCGGCCTGCCGCCGCTCGCCAGGAGCCCAAGGGGGTTGCCAGTGGGGGGTAGATCCTCACATACGGTTCCAGTTCCTGCGGTGAGTGTGTGCACGTGAAGCTCGATGGGAGAAGCAGGCTGAGACCCGCATCCCTTGCAAGCCGATCCCCAGAGGGTGCACGGAGCACATGGAGCCCACACTGCCCGCCTGCTCCTCCGACTCGTACGCCGGCTTCTATCCAGCACGCCGTATGCTCCGTCGGACCAGCGGCGAGAGCGGGGCGTTTGCACGATACTAGTCCGAGGTGGCCACGAGCGGGGTTAGCGTCCTCGAGCTGTCAGGAGTGGTCGGACTAGCCATCGCGCCCGCTGACGTCCGGCGCAAATCCCCGAGGGCGTGCCAGTGGGTGGGTGAGTAGGTGGGTGGGTGCGGGAGAATGGGGGGACACCAACCCTCCACGATCCACGATCCACGGTCCACGGAGAAGACAGGGATGTGGAGTTGTCGAGCGAGGGGCCTGAGGACACCACGGTCCGCGGATGGGCGCATGCTGACTCACAAACGAAGTTGAACACTGGCACGCCATCATCATGGCGGGTGGATAGAAGTTCCGTGCTCGCAGGATCACCGTGTGTGTTCTGTTGTTGGTCGCCGTCTTGGGGGGGGGACGTCATACGCCTCGGAGGTGGGGCCGCTGCTTCAGGTTGCGGGGGGTGCGGTGGTGCCGGGGTGTGTGACGACGACGAGAAGGACGACTGGCCGGAGCGGAGGATGCCGAGAGCAGAGCAGAATTCCAGCAAGTGGGGGAAGAAGAGAAGAGGGGAGACGGTTGGTAGTGCGTGCGAGTCCGCATATGAGCGGGTTCGTTCTGGCTAAAGTGTCTGCCTGAGAAGCTCACCGGCAATGGAACCTCTGCACGCCGTGAAGACTCCAAGGGGCTCTCAGGCGAGTTTGTTGCGGCGGTCGGACGGAGAGGGACATCATGTATCTACAAGACTGAGTCGTCAGCTTCTTCGAGCTGCGGCCTGGTGGCAGATTGTTTACGCACCGGGTGATCAGAGCGGGAGTGGCAAGTCGCACAATGCAGTTCCGTAACACCTCCAGCCGAGTCCGACGACTATCTGCAGAACGGACGTCGCCGTGAAAGGGTATTTCCCTGGATGGGAGAGCGTGAAGCCTGATTCCCGGCTTCTCTCGCTGCGGCACGAGAGCGAGCGGGCATGGGGATGCCTATCAGAGGCACTTGCGAGCTTGTGCGTCTTCCGCCGATGCGCGTCCGACCGCCTGGGCAGGCTATGGGCCTTTCTTGGGTCTTGGGGGCGGGGAAGGGAAGGGGAAGGCGGAAGGGGAATGGAGGGCGAGAAGGGAAGGCGCGAGGATGCGCCGCGTTGCGTGTGGGCGAAGCCGAGCGCGGTTAGTACTATCTGCCCACGGCGATTTGAAAGATATGGCTCGTGCTAGTGAGATGGGGTCGAGTCGAGGCGAGGCGGGTGGATAGTAGGGTCTTCGTGACGGAGGTTATTTGTCCAATGCCGGCGTGGCTCGCTTGACATTACCAATCTGTTGACCGAGCGCGAGGGGTTGTTGACCGAGCGCGAGGTCGTTAATCCTGGGGGTGTCATATCCACGACAAAGACTGAACGACCGTGGTAAGTGAGACGCTCCTGCATCAAAGACCCGTCTTCTGAGTACCCAGTGAGCTCCAACGCTCATCATCAGTTCTTTCGTCGACTCAAGCTGCTCCCAAAGCATACGCTGTTCGCCCAGATGGAGCATGCCCAGTGACAGGATCACACGGGCTGAGCATCGGTTCGAACCACACCGCAACCTAGAAGGGGCCATTAATCGCGGTGCAGATGAGGAACGGTGCCCTGTCTGGTGACGGGACGATCAGCGACTCGGACGGGTAGTACGTACACTGCGGAATGCGTCTGGCACAGTGTGTGCCGCGCCAGCCGCAGTTCGAACCTTGCAACGTTCCGACTCAGCCTCCGCGCGTGCCCAGCCCTGTCCGTGTGCATGTGCTGCGTGTGCAAGCGTGTGATGGCTGATGCATTGATGGTCGACGATTGGAATATCGCGGCCCCCTTCCGTCCAAGCGTCGACGACATCGAGAGCGAGCGAGCGAACGAGCGAGCCGTGTGGTTCGACTGTCGACTTGAACGGGTTAGTCTACAGCTGTTCCTGTCCTCGTCTTTTCCTCTGTGTGTGTGTATGTGTCATCGGGGACCCTGCAGCGTTAATTCGTCCTTAGTAGTGGCTCCGAGGCCCGATGAAGCCCAACGTCCGAGTTCACAACACGACACGACACGACACGGCACGACACGTTGCGCGTTGCCACCCATATGATCGATACCTTGCCCTTCTCCGCATAGAGCTTCGAGTTTCCCGACCCGCCGCCGCGCCTCGGACGTCCTCCGACTCATCGACGGCAAATGAGGCCCTTGCTCTTGCCAGTCCTAAGCACCATGTACTGAGTCTCCAAGGACGCCGGCGCCGTCTCCCCACGGAAAATCGAGTTCCCCCCCCCCACACTCCTTTGTGGCTTCTCTTCTCGCGCGATAGATTGCACATTTGCGCCAAACGACCATGCGAGTGTCCTCCGCCTCAGGCCCCTGGGCCCTCGTTTCAGCTTGACACCTCGAGCCCGCTTTCGCAGAGCCCGGGCTCGCAGTGTGGGTGGTTGAGTGCGTCCATACTAGCCAGACTCAAGCCTGAGGCTCGACCCCCACTCCGACCCCCCCTCCGACTTCGACTTCAACTTCGACTTCGACTAATGACTCCCGGCTGTACCGCGGGGCGCGCGCCCGAGTCGAACATCGAAAGCGAGAGAGCATCGAACGTTGGACGTCCGAGTCGCTGTCCGACTTGGACGATGACTCGGAGCGCTACCGTGCATGATGCGGCGGCGGTGCAAGTTAAAGTGTGTGGTTGACATCTGGCAGTGGTTCAACACGTTGGCCCCCATCGTTCGTGCGCGATCCGCAGCGTCGGTCGTCACCGTTACCGCCGCCGCCGCCGTCACCGTCACGGTCGACTTCGAGTTCGTGTCAGTTCTACCGCCACCGTGCGCTGTTTCCCTTGCTGGTTCTGGTTCTGGTGATGTTTCTGGTGATGTTTCTATTATTGGTTCCTGGGCTCTGTGGGTGTGGGAAGAGAACCCTCATCAGCAAGGGCAGAACCCTCATCGATCATCAGCAAGGGCAGCCTGAGCATGCCGGCGGGGGGAGCAGTGGAGCGGAGACTGCCGCGGCAGAACCGTCCGGACACGGTGAGAAGCTCGAACTCTAACGAGTCCCTGCCAGCCTGAGTGAGCAAGTCCGAGTCCGAGTCCATCACGATCAGGACTCAGGCCTCAGGACTCAGCACGGAAATGCGCACGCCGGACTCGGAGCAGGGGGGGGGGGGGGTCCGAGTCGTTGGTGCCCTGGCACATTCCAGGATCCAGAATCAAGAAAAACAGTCACCGTGCACGCAAGACGAGTCGACTCGGGAGCGCCCGCCCGCGCCCGACCAGACCAGACCACGGGTCCACGGGTTTTCTATACCCACCGAGAGCCGCACGGTGCACGATGTCCCGCTGATCGTGAGCACCGCTGCCATGGGCTTAGGAGGAGTGAGCGTGATAGTGTGCGCGCGGACTCGGACCGCCAGCTCAGCTGCAGTACGTGTATTCTATGATTCCGTTTTTCATGACTTTCCCGAGGGGCGCTGCCAGTGCCAGTGAGCGGCGTGTGGCACTGATGACAAACAGCTGTGGTAAGGTAGTACGGACGGCGGAGGCGAGGCGGCGTCGTGGTCGTGATCACATATATACATGCATACCTGGCATACCTGAGTCGGAGGGTTGGGGTGGGGGTGGGGGTCGGGATCGGACAGAGGCCTGACATGAAGTCGAGGATGTCGATGAGCACGAACGACGACCCGACAACCGTGACGGAACACAGCAGGCTGTATGTACACAGACCACAGACTACAGACCACAGACCACAGACCACAGGGATTACAGATCATCACAGGGTCCACTCGCCAGTCACCTGCAGCGAGCCTCGACTCCCACTTTGACGAGGTGAGCTCTGACTGGACCGTGCGCGTGAACCCGCCTTAGTCGCTCTGACCGTTGACGTGGACGAACAGGAACGATGACGACTCGGACTCGGATTCAGACTTGGACGCCTCAACTGCCAGGAGCTCACTAGTACTGGCACTGGCAGGCTGGCACCAGCCACTACTGCTGAGCACAACGAACGAACTTGAAGATTACAACACACGCCCTGCCTAGCTACAGGCCTGACCCGTGATGGCATATGTGCTGCTCAAGACCTGCCTAGCTACAGGCCTGACTCCGTGATAGCATATGTGCTGCTCAAGGTGAGGCCTGCCAAGTGACAGGGGAGAGGGACAGGGAGAGAGCCTGAGGCGGTGGGGGCAACAACTTGAACACAACAACTTGAACGCGACTCGGACTCTGGGACTCACGGCGAGCGCTTAGCGCTTAGCGTGAGGCCTGCCAAGTGACAGGGAAGAGGGAGAGGGAGAGAGCCTGGGCAATCAAGTTGAACACAACTTGACCGCGATGGGACTCACGACGAGCGCTTAGCGCTTAGCCTTGAGTGACACCAACAACTAAGAACTTGTTATACTTGACCTGATTGATTGATGGCGGTGTGGCGGTGACGGTTTTGGGCCGTGACCGTGACACGGCGGCGCGCGCCATGAAATACTCAACTCACGTTCTGAGGCTCCGAGTTGGCGAAGTGGCGAAGGTTCGCGAATGCACGTTCACGCATGATATGTATGCATTCACGGCGTCTGCGTCTGCGTCCTCAAGTCCAGGCCCCATATACATTAGCTCAGCTTCCCAGACGGTGTCGAACTTGGTCGCGAGGAGTGGCAGCGTGCCAGTGTGCGGGCTGAGCGGCGGTGCGTGCTCATGATTCGTGAGTTCATGATTTCATGATGCACAGTGATGTACGACTCCGACTCGGACGGTCGAACGACGACATCCCACACTGCAATTTCGGAGCGGGAGCCCACCTAAAAGGCGAACAATAAGACTATCATCAGCACCAAGCACCAAGCACCAAGCACCAGGTACCTGGCAAAATAGCCATACATACATAGTAAAAATGTAACCGCTCGCGTGAGAAAGGGGGCGGTATAGAGTTGACGTTCAATTGAAGTCTGAGATCCCGACGCGTACGTACACGTATACGTATACGTAGGCTAGCCTCATATGAATGAATTCAATCACCGGTACCCACCTATCACGTCTCATATTATCAGTCATCGGTTCTCTGTTCTCACTGCCCGAGTCAGCACTGCACGCCTCAATACTAGTGCTTGGCACCCCATATTGAACGACCGTCAGCTCCCAGCTGAGAGCTCGCAACGTTCACGCGTTAATTACGATGACCCGCGCTCGGGTCGACGTCTCGACGTCTCGATGCAGCGATACGACAGCAACATCCATCATCGTCATCATCATTCGTCGTCACATACATACATACACACATACATAATATCCTTCGTCGTCAAGCTCCTCCTCCCTAGCCGGCTGGGATGAAGAAAATCAGGACATCCCGCTGCCGACGCTCGCTGGCAGACTCTCCGTTCTGGTGGTCTCCGCTTGACATACATATCACATTTTGGTTCCCGAGCGTGTGTGTGTGTGTGATCGCGTGCGCGACGTGCGGTGTGTGATGCGTGATGACTACTGAGTACCGAGTGCCAAGCGCGTGGAGTCTGTATGTGTGCGTGTGTGTGTATGTGCGGTGTTTGTCCGCGTCTCGATGCATGTTATTGTCCGCGACGATGCGATGATGCGGTGCGTGAGTGGCTATTAGTGATGGGCGAGTGCGCGGCTCATGGAGTCGTCAGTACCCACTGTAAATCCGCGCCCAACAACGAGGGGGAGAGGGGGGGGGAAAGGGGAGTGAAGGGACGGGGACGGGGACGGGGACGGGCTGAATGGGACATGATGCATGATGCATGAGTCATCAGAACAGAACAGAACAGAACAGAACGTACTGAATCGGTGCGTGCGTGCGTACGTACGTATTGGCAGTGCACAGACATCGAAAGAACTCCGGGGGACGCCGACGAACGCCACGGAACACCCACCGCGCAACGCGGAACACGCAACACGCAACACGCGAAGCCAAGAAAGACCCCATCCTGTCGGATCCGTCGCATCATCGCGAACGCCCGAGTCGGATATCGGCAGGAGAAAAAAGGGGGGCGAGCCTCCGGGAGGAGGGATGACGGGGATGGTCTTCATCGCACCGTGCACGCTGACGGAGAGATCTGTGACTCTCTGTGACGCTGGGCACGGTGTCTGTGTGTCTGTGTCTGTTTGTGTGTGCGTAGAGTAGAGTGGGAGAGTTCTCATCCGCATAGCATCACAGCCGTCATGCATCATGCATCATTCCCCGCGACTGCGGTCAACGACCAGCACCAGCCGAAGGGGCGGGGGGAGAAGGTTTGTCCCGACTCCCGAGAGAAGGAGAGACGAACAAAGACCCGCGCGACGGTCGCTGTTGTCGGACGTCCATCGACATCGCCCATCGCCCGAGGAAGAGAAGACTCGGGCTTGAGGGCACGTATACGATAACATCATCCTGACTCATGCTAGGCCAACCAGGGGGAGGGGGGGGGCGGCACCGCATCATGCGAAGCACGGCGCGAACGAGAAAGAACGCGCCGGGTGACGCGTGATGCATTGATGACGGGCTTCTTTGATTGGATGTGCGCACGCGCGTTAACGGTTTGACGATGAATAATGAACGATGGACGATGTGCGGTGTGCGGTGTGCGATGGAACACGTTTATAATGCACGGATGCACGGATGCACGATGGCGATGTCGAGGGAACAGCGGCGGCCGACGGTGCTCGAGATATCCCGGAAGGGACGACGAAGCAGCAGTTGCAGTTCCCTGGCTGGCGTTCTCCCTCCGCATTAATCTTTCTTTGCGGCCACGGCCACGGCCACTCCGATGAATCAGGCCTCAGGTCCGACGAGGTTCCAGTGACAGTCAACGTTCAACGTGTTTTAACGTGGACCGCTACTTAGTCGCGAGTCGAGTCGAAAGCGCACATATATGATACATGCATGTGAGTGGCACCCGTCACCATTCCGCTACAAACACGCATCCCGCCGGGACTCGGATGCGTGTCCCCTGCATGAGCAACTTGTTGGATCAGAACAGCAGGGCAAGGATAGAAAAGAATAGAAAAGAATACATAGAACAAGACAGAGTTCACTGATGCGGGCGCAGGCGCAGGTGCAAGCGCAGGTGCAGGTGCATTGCTCCGAGGCGCACGTAGAGTGAGTCCGCGGTGCATGGCCGTATGCGCAGCAATCCCCGGCCTAGGTGGTCCCGCCCGAGTCCGAGTCCGAGTCCGAGCCCGAGTCCGAGTCCGGTGGCTGTTGGCTGTTGGCAGAATCAAAGGTACCAGCACTGGTCGGATGGGCCGTCCACATCCATCCAGTAACGTCGTGTCGTGCACCACGCAGACATCCAACGCTTCGACGCCCACCATCCGCCATCCACCATCCACCATCGAACAGCCAACGTGTCCGCATTCAAAGTCGAATGGAAACGGAGGCTCCAAGTTCTCGCAAGTCAGTCTTCGGTCTGCCCGTGCGCCGCATTGATGGCAAGATCCACCGATAGATATCACTAGTCCCGGTCCCGCTGATGTCGACGTCGATGCCATCCCGCTCGAACTCTCCCGCGCGAACTCTCCCACCCGCCCGCACGTCCGTCCGTCCGTCTTCCGTCCATCCCAGCCTTCCCCGCATCCGGAGCCCATGCACATCTGCCGCAGTGTCCGAACGTATCACCCTGCGTATGCGTATGCGTCCACGTATGCATATCCATACCTCGAACGTCTGACATGCGACATGCCAGTGGACAGCGAGCGGAGAGCCTGAGAAGCGTCACAGATCACAGCGCTCTTGCTCTGAAGACTGATGTCTCCCACCCCTCCTGCCC
>KN050104.1:0-19064 GCA_000743315.1 Lignosus rhinocerotis TM02 | reverse complement strand
TACTAAGTACTAAGTGCTAAGTACTAAGTGCTAGTCCTCAGGCCCCAGGCCCCAGGCCTCAGGCTGGAGTCGTCCTGTCACATCTCCACCTATAGAAGGCGGGCGACTCCCCGCCTCTCACGGGCTGACTTTTGGCTCTTGGTTCTTGGTTCTTGGTTCTTGGTACTTGGTACTTGGTACTTGGTTCTGGCGCTGGCTCTGGCTCTGGCTCTGGCGCTGGCTCTGGCTCTGGCTCTGGTTTCAGTAGGGCCACTACACGACACACGACACACGACACACGGTACACGGTACACGACACACGACACACGACACACGGCACAAAGCACACGGCACAAAGCACACGGCACACAGACCAGCCCCGAGCTCCGAGTCCAAGTCCAAGTCCGAGCTCAGGCTGCGCGGTTCACGGTTCACGGTTCACGACATCATACTAGACACTAGACACGCGTGCTCGCACGATCGAGAGGAAGAAATCTAAAACTCTGCAAGGTACTACGTGCACTGTACGCTGTACGCTGTGCACTGTACGCTGTGCACTGTGCACACTGGGAACGCGAACGTCTGGAACAGGACATGCATGCCTCCCTTTCCGCTCGTGAGTCGTGCGCGTGAGTCGTGAGTCGTGAGCCGTACCTGTACCCGTGCTCAGCGCTCAGCGCTCAGCGCGAAGTCCGAGGGTGGAGTGGGGTGGGGGAGAAGCCTGAGCCTGAGTGTGAGCCTGAGCTTGAGCCTGAGCCTGAGCTTGAGCCTGAGTGTGAGCCTGAGTATGATGAGCTTGAGTATGATGAGCCTGAGCCCGAGTTGGAGGTTGAACGTTGAGCGTTGAGCCTGAGCATGACGAGTCCGGCGAGCATGACGAGCCCTGAACGTTGAACGTTGAGCGTTGAGCGTTGAGCGTTGAGCCTGAGCATGCCGAGTCTGAATGCCGAGCACGGATGTCGATGACTCTAGTGCTGCTGGCAGGCGGGAGGCGGGAGGCGGGAGGCAGGAGCCCTGCTGGTGGCCGATGGGAAGTACTAGGTCATGCGCACAAGTCAGCCCGTTAGATAATCGAAGGAGGGAGGGAAGGGGGAGGGGGGGGAAGGAACCTTGAAGACGTATGCATTATGAGCAGAGTCAGCAGAGTGAGACGAAGGACCTAGGACCTCGGGTTGCAAAGGCGAGAGCTGAGATGGGTGCCGTAAGCTCAAGATCCGTAGGTTTTGTTCAGGCCTTGTGCAGGGTGCGTTCTGGCTCAGTCCGCAGGCCTCAGGTGCCAGAGCACATAGAGGAGACGGAGGTATGTGCTGTCTGGGTAGAGTACGTGGGTACGCTGATGGGCGGACGGGTGATCTGGGAGGAGAGTGCGGGCTCGTTGATGGGCGGACGGGTGGTCTGGGAGGAGAGTGCGGGAGCTCGGGAAGGCAAAGCTGGCGCGCGGCGACTGAGCCGAGCTGAGCTGAGGACAGAGTGTCGATGTCGGCGTCGGTGTGGCCGAGCTGCGATGACGGCGACATTGAGTGCACGTGGACATGAGAGGGAAGAGGAAGGCAGAGTGATGATACTGATACATTTTTATATTTACAGCTGGCTGATTGGCTCTCGAACGCGAACTGAAGATGGGGTGAGGGAGAGGGTACGGGTGTGGGAGGGATGAGATGAGATGAGGAATACGGTGTGTATGTGGATTGGATGGATGCGGTGGGCGGAGACATTGACGTGTGGTTTTGAGAGGGGTGGGAAGTGATCTGCATGCTGAAACGCGAGCAGGTGTGTTGACTGGGCGGGACGGGCTGGGATTGATGGAGGAGCTGTGGGCATTTGATGAATGGCAACGGAAGACTCAATGGGCGCTCCAGTGGCAGCTGTGTTCCGAACTGGCGTGCGTCAACCATGGCAACGCGCGCCAAGGCCAAGGACGACTGGAAAGGAAAAGTATCGACGCTCGGCACAAGCGAGATTCCACGCCTCCCACCCCATCTCAGCGACACCGCTCCACAACCACCCGGCAACCCATCCGCGCGCCATGCCTTAGCCCTTCCACTCCATCCCCAATTCCAGCACTTGCCCCCTTTGCCGCCGGCTGCTAATTGCCCGCCCGCCCTCTCGGAAGCAAATTCAACTTATTGCTCTCCCAGACTCCTCCTGCCCCCGACGCAGCCTCCCGAGTCCGAGCACTCCGCTCGAGTCCCTGCCGTCCCTCTCCCGTCTCCCGCATTTGTCGGAACACACATGCATCCTCGGGCTCTCTTCCTCCGACGGCCGAATCCGTCTTCCAAGTCCTATGCGGACATTGGCAAGACAACACTCTGACACAGCACACACTCACTCGCTCACTCACTCACACACTTACACACACGCACCCTCTCTCTCTTCCCCTTTCTCTTTCTCCTTCTCCTTCTCCTTCTCTCTCGCTCCTCAGACATCGGAATCCACACCCCGAATCCCACGGCACCCCACCCTGCCAATAGACTCTACAGGACGACAGATCCCGCCGCGCGCGCAATCTGAGCACCAGATCGCAGACTCCACTCCACTCCACTCCACTCCACTCCACTCCATGCGATCCGATCCGATCCGGATCCGGATCCGTGAGGCGGTACTCAAGGACTGAGTACTGAGTACTGAGTACTAGTTGAGTCTTGACTCGACTGGATTGTATACACATGTACCGTATGTATCAACAATCACAGTACTTTTCCTTACACGCGATGGAACGTCAGCGGAACTCGGAACTGGCACCGGGTGAAACCTGGCTTGGCGTGTACTTAAGAGGAAGCTCGAGAGCGATGCCAAGTCGCAAGTTCAACCGTTCTTGTGAGGGGCTGATGGGGCTGATGGGGATGGACGCCGTGGCCCGTGGGCGGTGGGCGGATGGGTGGTTCGGACTCGGAGATCATACGATATGTAGTTCGGAGATCATACAATATGTGACCCGGCTGGCCAGCAACTATGTACTATGTAGTGCGTTGTGGCCCGTGGGGGAACTTGGAACTTGAACTTGATGGATGTACTAATTAATGCCCATCATGCCCATGTTGGAAGGTTAACGATGATACTAAGAGAGCGACCGGGCTCCCGGGTGTATGTATATGTATGATACTGTCCGCACAATTTGAAGGCCTGGTCCGCGCGCCGGTGACTCCAGTCTACAGGCTACAGTCTACAGTCTACAGTCTACAGTCTACAGTCTACAGTCTACAGTCTACAGTCTACAGTCTACAGTCTACAGTCTACAGTCTACAGTCTACAGTCTACAGTCTACAGTCTACAGTCTACAGTCTACAGTCTACAGTCTACAGTCTACAGTCTACAGTCTACAGTCTACAGTCTACAGTCTACAGTCTACAGGCTACAGGCGCGTGCGTTCGTGCGTACGGGACACATGCATGTAGGTCCTAGGATGAACCCGCGGTGTGCGCATATATACATAACTTGTGGGTCTGGACTGTGGACTCTGGACTGTGGACTGTGGACTCTCCAGCTGAGATATCTTGAGAGTCGACGTCGACAGTCGACAGTACTTCGAGATGCTAGCTCAGGCTGCCGAATCCGAGTCCGAGTCCGAGTCCGAGAGCGAGAGCAGTATCACGCACGCTCCAGACCCCACGTGCATAGACTTGCACACGTATCCGGGCGACGCGTCGAAAGTCTCGAACGTCATGCATTCATGCGTCAACCGGGGGGCGGGGGTGCTCCGACCGACCGCCCGCGCGCGCTCGAAGTGCGAGTGCGAGTGCGAGGGCTCATGGTGCTGGGCCCTGGCGAAGTTCGCTTGGCGTGTACTTAAGAGGAAGCTCGAGAGCGATGCCAAGTCGCAAGTTCAACCGTTCTTGTGAGGGGCTGATGGGGCTGATGGGGATGGACGCCGTGGCCCGTGGGCGGTGGGCGGATGGGTGGTTCGGACTCGGAGATCATACGATATGTAGTTCGGAGATCATACAATATGTGACCCGGCTGGCCAGCAACTATGTACTATGTAGTGCGTTGTGGCCCGTGGGGGAACTTGGAACTTGAACTTGATGGATGTACTAATTAATGCCCATCATGCCCATGTTGGAAGGTTAACGATGATACTAAGAGAGCGACCGGGCTCCCGGGTGTATGTATATGTATGATACTGTCCGCACAATTTGAAGGCCTGGTCCGCGCGCCGGTGACTCCAGTCTACAGGCTACAGTCTACAGTCTACAGTCTACAGTCTACAGTCTACAGTCTACAGTCTACAGTCTACAGTCTACAGTCTACAGTCTACAGTCTACAGTCTACAGTCTACAGTCTACAGTCTACAGTCTACAGTCTACAGTCTACAGTCTACAGTCTACAGTCTACAGTCTACAGTCTACAGTCTACAGTCTACAGTCTACAGGCTACAGGCGCGTGCGTTCGTGCGTACGGGACACATGCATGTAGGTCCTAGGATGAACCCGCGGTGTGCGCATATATACATAACTTGTGGGTCTGGACTGTGGACTCTGGACTGTGGACTGTGGACTCTCCAGCTGAGATATCTTGAGAGTCGACGTCGACAGTCGACAGTACTTCGAGATGCTAGCTCAGGCTGCCGAATCCGAGTCCGAGTCCGAGTCCGAGAGCGAGAGCAGTATCACGCACGCTCCAGACCCCACGTGCATAGACTTGCACACGTATCCGGGCGACGCGTCGAAAGTCTCGAACGTCATGCATTCATGCGTCAACCGGGGGGCGGGGGTGCTCCGACCGACCGCCCGCGCGCGCTCGAAGTGCGAGTGCGAGTGCGAGGGCTCATGGTGCTGGGCCCTGGCGAAGTTCGCAGCTTTGAAGCTTTGAAGCTTTGAAGCTTTGAAGATTTGGAGCTTGGAGACGGAGGGAGGGCCTGAGTGAAGCGGGCTCGGGGCTAGCTCTGAACTTGAGCTGGAGCTTGAGCTTGAACAGCTGGACTTGGACTTGGACCTGGACTTGGACATGGACATGGACATGGACATGGACTTGGACTTGGACTTGGGGAGGCAAAGCGAACTGAGCGGGCTGCTGTTACCTGTAAGCATGTAAGCCTGGAAGCCTGTATACGTACTTGCAAGTGTGGCGTACTTGCAAGGCCGGCGTGCCCCTTCCTTCTCGTTCCGACTGACGCCTGACCAGAGACCTAAGTCGCCAGTCGCCAGTCGCCAGTTGCTAGTCGAACGTCGAACGTTGAACGTTGAACAGGTGCCAGGCAGACCCCTGCACGGGCACGGGCAGTACTGCCTCGAGCCTCGAGCCTCAAGCCTCGACTACGACCCCGACTCCCTGGTTATGTGGTGCTTAGTGCTGATGTAGTGCGAGCAGCACCCCGAGTCATCGGCCGCGGCGAGCAGATACTCCACACTCCAGATGACATACTCCAGACGACATACATAGTAGATCATCCCCGGCCAAGATCCCAAGATCCCAAGATCCCCTGCCACGATCCGCGTAACGCGTGAGGGACAAGACAAGGACCATGAGACGACGGGACCACGGCGGATGCGCGACGACACCTCCGTCCGGCGTCCGTCCGTCCGTCCGTGCGTACATACACTCCTCGACCCCTCGACCCCTCGACTCCTCGAATCTCGAATCTCGAACCCTCGCAGTGGCCGCCATGGCGTTGTGCGTTGTGCGTTGTCGTGCGGAGAGGGCTGCACGGTACACGGTACACAGTACACGGTGCACATGGGATGAGGTGCACGGAAGTGCTCGAACGCGGTGAACGCCACGCGGATCCCGTCCTCGTCCCCGTCCAGTCCAGTCCAGCCTCGCGGACTCCGGGCCCTGGGTGTGTCTTGCGGGACACGCGACGCGCGACGCGCGATGAGCGATGGGCGATGAGCGATGGGGGTCGTTGGTCGCTTGGCGTACCGAGGCAGACGCGCCGCTGCATTGCGAGAGCGCTTGCGAGGTGCGAGGTGCGAGGTACGAATGGTCTGATCTGGGAGTTGTGATTTAGGTTTTGGGAGTTGTGATTTAGGTTTTGGGATTTGGGATTTAGGATTCAGGATTTAGGATTTAGGGTTTGGGATTTGGGATTTGAGGCCTGGGACCTGGGCCCCGGGGACGTGCAGCTGGGCGACCATCGACGGCACTGGGGTCGTGGGCCTCCGGAGCCATAGCGTGGCCCAGGACGCGTACTGCAGGAGTCTGAGATGTGAGATCTGAGAAATGAGAAATGAGGGCGATACTGATACTTGATACTGTAGGGCTCTCGCGTCATCTCATCGCTGGAGCGAGGGCCAGAGCGAGAGCTGCTGCGTGCAGGCTGAGGCGTGCATCGCATGTACCGTGGTTGGCGGGTGCGGATCACCCAGGCTCGGGGTCGGTTGGGTAGAGGGTAGAAGCTCGCTGGCGGGGAGCGCGGAGCAGGTGTGCTAGTTCATCCAGGTGGGAGGGGACCTCTCATGGCTAGCAAGTCGAGGGAGACCGACGGGAAGGGGGAGGCCGCCTTGGAAGTTGGCGGTTTATGAGAGCATGGTGACGGCCTAGATGAGAGCAGCGTCATTTCGGCTACGGAACTTTAGGAGCATGGTGCACACTACCACATGCCTGAAAATCTACGCTTCAAGCTTAGCTTCAAGGTCTA
This sequence comes from Lignosus rhinocerotis TM02, assembly GCA_000743315.1. Lineage (NCBI taxonomy): Eukaryota > Fungi > Basidiomycota > Agaricomycetes > Polyporales > Polyporaceae > Lignosus > Lignosus rhinocerus. The sequence goes on along the minus strand of KN050104.1, from coordinate 12,508 downwards.
TGAGAGGTGCAAGACTGTGATGGTATGTACTGTGAGACGTACATGAGGTGGATGCATCAGTACGCACACATCGTATTGTAAGAAGTCTGGCTGCCGTCCAGTGTGCGGTCAACTGACTTACAGGGATTGTTCGTTTGCCTAGGCAAGGAGGGATCTCGCACAACTTGAGCTGGGTTGAACGAGCTGCCAACCGCCAACAGCTCATGACACGCGTCACCCGTGATCCTGGATAATGCTCCACAGAAACGGCATGGGATTCCAAACAGGACCATCGCATTGACTGACTGTACACAAAGCGGACGTACTGATACACAAACAACAAGTGTGTGCCGAAGGCTGATTGACCGCATGACCAGTGAAGTGTCGAGACACGAACTGAAGACAGCCAGCGGCATGCCCAGCCAAAGACTCGCGAGGATCCGAGATCGCTGTGCTCGGTCGTTGAACTGCGCCCTGGGACGAAGCCCAGGGCGAGAGCGTTCCATGTGGGAGAGAGAAACGCCAGCTTCAGAGACCGAGGTGACTGTGAAGAAAACTCGGGCATTCACCCACAGTGGATCTCTTTATACTCGCACAGGCGCCCCATGGTCCGTGCGCGGGAGAGACGCCCCCAGAGAGACGCGCGGTATATAGAGGGAGGATTTGTGGGTTTTTCGGATCTCTTTTCTTTATCGAAAGTTACACCCCGCGGGCTGATATTTGGGATCCGTCCCGTTGTGTCTCTGCCTCTGCTTTGGCCGCGACGCGCGAGGGAGGGTCTTGAGCCTTTCGCGAGGGAGAACGAACACGTACACCTCCATCTCAAGATCGTACCGACCTCAGTCAGTCTTTGTCGGGGGCGGCCCGTGTTGGAGGGACAGATTTTGCTGGGATGTTCGTGTGTACCGCAGTACGTACGTACGTACTCTATGACTGTGTCTTCCGCTTAGACATGTACTATATTCATCCTTCAACTGCGTTTCCGTTCCGATCATGGACCCAGTCAATTCTGCTCTAGTTGTGCTGGCTCCGTTCCTCCCAAAGCTTCCAAAACATCACTTCAGCAAAGCTCAAAGGCTCTTGAATAAGAAGGCCATTAATGTCTTGAACATTGACTTGCGCATTGGCATTTCCTCGTCAACGAATCACATTAGCCCCGCATTGTCCCTCATTCTCAGTGGGGACCAGACTGTCCTTCACCTCGTCGTTGCTCGGTAAGCTTCTTCATACTGACTCGTGTGCAAAGAGGTGCGTGCCCCTCGTGGAGTGGTGCAAACAGATATGTAGGTATATGCGCTGTGACTAAGAATACCAGAGCAGGAATACATGCCTGCGAAATCTTTACCCATACCTCACATCTACACACCCTTGTCACCAACAGGCGACTTTTTTCGAGGCCTGCTCACGACAGCCAGGTCATCCACTTCTCAGTCTTTCTGTGTATCGCGTCCGAGATGGCCTTCGCGACGACTCGCTCAGCCTGCACAGACGGATGCAGCTCGTCGAACCTGCGTTTGGTTTCCGAACTCGTCAACAAGCCCCCCCGGTGCGCACTGTCGCGCTTTGGCTCACCAGAGGAAGCTGTCCTGGTCAGTCCCGACCGCGTCCGTGCACTCTCCCGGATCGCTCGTGCTCTCGTTCAGCCTGAACACGCAAGCATGGGCGGCCCCAGTCACGTTCAGGGGCGCCGTGCCGTTGAGGAAGAGCTGCGGACGGTCGAACATCTCCGAGAAGAGCGCGTGCGAGTCGAACAGTCCTGTCACGATCAGTGCGTGGTGAGCATCCCCCCCCACACTTTTTCCGCCCGGCCAGCTGGCCGGGTCTGCTGTTGCGGGCTGCTCACCGATGTGGGTGCCGGGCAGCGTCCGCGCGAGGGCTTCCAGCATCAGCTTCGCGATCGAGTTCCCGGACGTGGTCAGCTCGTTCATGAAGACGCTCCACTCGGTCGTGTTCCGCTCTGCCGTCCAGAACCGGTTTGGGTACGAGTCGGCCGCGTACAGCGGAGTGAGCTCGAGCGGGATTGGAAGATGAAGTTTCTCGCCCCGGACGCGTGCAGGGCCTTGATCCAGTTCACCGCGCAGGCCACGGTGTCGACGATGGTCACCCCTCTGGTCTGGCTCCCGGTGAGGAGCGCGTTCGCGCCCACGTCGTTCGTCCCGATCCACAGCGTGTAGATCGTCTCCTCCGGCCGGAGCCTGAGCGCGCCGTGCGCCTTCTCCGCGAAGTAGAGCGGGAGCTGGCTCTCGAAGACCGACGGGAAGGGGCGCGCGGTGAGGTTGTTGGAACACGTCGCGCCGGATTTGGCGAACGGGAAGAGGGCGAACTTGCCGTCTTGCGCGGCGAAGACCGGCCACATGACCCCGCCGTCGGCGTGCGCGTCCTGGGATGCGCGCCAGCGTGGGCGAGCGATGGGGTGAGCAAACCGCGTCGGTCTGGTCACGTTGGGTCATGGGGCACGACAACTAGTACTCACGACGTCGGTGTAAGAGTCGCCAAAGGTGACGAGGTTTTTGATCTGGCCAGGGAACGGGCCGGCAGCGCGCGTCGAGAGGACGACGGCCAAGAGCGACACAGCAGCGAAGATACGTTGAACCATCCCTCTCAGAGAGAGTCGGAGCGCTGACAATGTAGAGATCGGAGACGAGACACGACCCGACTCTGCGTCCGAGTCCTCCTTCCTGACCATCCTTTATAGCATGCTCGGTACGCGGACTATTTACCGCGCTGCAACGTGGGTGTCACATCATCTGACCATCTGCACGGGTCTCCGTAGAAGCCGAGGGGTCCCTTCGACTGCATCATCTGACCATCTGCACGGATCTCCGTAGAAGCCGAGGGTCCCATCGACTCCTCTGATGCTGAATCCGCCCCTTCTCGTCCCGCGCTACCACCATTCATAATGTGGGCATCGTGTCGTTGGCTGCTGCGCACGGACCTCGTGCATTCAGCGACGACGGAGAGACCTCATTGGCGGTGGGTATTGGATCCGAAGTCCCCATCCCCCCTCCCCCGGGGGCTTCGCGCGGGAACGACGCGTCTTGTCACGGTTGGGTGGTCGTATGTCACACCGTGTTCGTGACCCCCCACTCCCCGTGGGAGTCGTCCTCACTCCCGTCTGACGCGAGTATTTGTCTGCTCATGGTCTGTGGAGAATCGCTGTCGCGAGTTTGAACGCTGCGTCGGTCGTGATCACTATTTGGGACATCCGACTACACCCGACGGTCGGGTGCCAGGAAGACGCTCCGGGCACGACACCGTCGCAGGGTTGTTATGTTCTCTGACGATCCCGCTCCTCTCGGGTACAAACCTGCATGCTAGCAGGAGATTCCGGCCCTCATATTGATTGACCGGTATCGAACACAACATCCAGTCCACCCTCTGGACCATCCCAACTTTATCGAACGGGCCAAGACAGGTTCTGCCCTGCAGTGGAACGCCTTCGTCGGAGTCCGATGCAGAGCCGATTGGCAGCGTCCCACGGCACTCAGTGGTAGTGGTAAGCTGTTATTATTAACGGGGAGCAGGCATGGTCTCGCGCTGCCCGTTCGATCCCCGATGAATCCGCCGGTCGGACGTATGCCATTTCATCTCCCCATTCCAAATTCCGGGAATCTATTGACCGGGTGCAGATTCGAGGAGCGAGGAGCGAACGTCCGTCAGGCGGCTCGAGAGTGTACGGAGTGCCGTTTCTTCCGGAGTGTGATCCGTTACAGATGTTGGCGGAATTTCAAGGGATCTGCCCTCGGGGGCGGGTTCGAGGGTGGTACTGCGTGGTCTCACTGTTGAACCCGCAACTTCCATGATCGACCAGAATGAGAATGGTACTCCCATTATATCCCGCTCCTCTCCTCTTTCTTTACCATATAAGTTGACAAGTCGCAGACAACTGACCGTTTAGCTTCCCTCTCCGTCTTCAAGCTTTCGCGAGGTAGTCTGTAGCGCTAACAACCCGTCCCTTGTCGCACGCTTCTATCGGTTACAACTTGATAAGCGTCGAGAAATCAGGACAAGGAAGGCCGAGAAGTATGAGTCCAGTCTGCCGCGCGACGAAGATTAGACTTGTAGTACCTGGAAGATGTCGTTCATCCCGGATCCGAGTCAGGATGCATGCCAATTTGTATTTTGCGTGTCATGAGCGTCTATTTTTGCGACTTGTCCTGTTACTCGACCTCAAACCTTCTCCAGAGTAGACTTTGAAGGTAAGACAATAGCTATGGACGTGAACCAAGGGCCATCTCAAGGCGAAGCGCAGTTCGGATTCCGCACACAGACTTCCCCTCGACTCGTTCACGCTTCTACAATCTCGTTTAGGAGGGCTATGCTGCTCAACCATTGTGCACTCCGCAGTACCAACTACATGGGGCACCAAGTGTAAGAACCACCTACACTGCCATCGTTCGTCGTCTCACCTCCCCTGTTCTTCCTGAGAGATAGCCATGTAGCTGGGTTGTACCATTTAACAGGCTTTCTGATGCGTTTATAGTTCCTTTACGGTATCAAATCCAACGCATCTCGCTCTGGTCTTCCTGTGGATTTTTTGGAGGTAACCTCCGCGGTCACTCGCTCAGCCTTACCGACTCTTGCAGCTTGTCGAACTCGTAGCAAGCTGGCTGAAAGACTCTACCCAAGTGCTGCGGCGCATTATACCGCTTCGGCACGAGACTTTCTCTGCAATCTCGTTTCTAGCGTGTTCAGCTTGTACCGCTGTTACTGCTCTTCGATACCGGCTGGAGTATGAGTCAGCCGAGTCCCGCCGGATCATCTGCGGCGATGTGTCCTAACGGAGAGTTTTCAGGTGCCTTAACATAATACCAACAATACAGTCCAGTAGCAATCTCAGAACGGTATTCAGTCATGGTTGCGGAGGCAAAAGCCTTCGAACCTTGGGACTTGGACGGCAAGTTCAGAGCGCCTCCGAAGCCAGATCCAAATCTCGTTTTCCAAGCATGTTCGGACTACACCCCTTCCTACCACTGTCACACTCTCAGCTCACTCTGTCCTCGAATCATCTTCAGTGCATCAACGGTATCACTGTGGACCTTGAAGTGAACAAATCCCCTCGATTTGCTAAATCATCTTCAGTGCATCAACGGTGTCACTGTAGACCTTGAAGTGAACCAATCACCTCGACCTGCTAAAATCGAGACGCCCTCTCGTGACCGCACCAATCCTCGATACCCGACAGTCCACTGGAGGCTAGAGGAAGACAATAATAGCATGGGCTCCATACCCACATCGCCTTCGCCCAGCTGGTCGGTCACACTATGCCACACGCCACTCCCAGCGTGTCCCTGATTTGACATCCAAGCTCGGATGACTTGACTCATGCATCTAACCATACAGCTGCAATTAGACTTGATCTGCTTGGTGTTCATGGTGCTCTGAAACTCCCCCAGCTCGCTCCCCAAACCTTGTGGCTTCTAGCTAGTTCGTTCCTTGTATTTCTATCACCAGACTGGAACGCATCCCTGTAAGCGAGAGAGGTAGCCTGACTAGAAAGGCCCGTGCTCACCATATAGCTCTCGACTTCTACTCAGTGAGGAAGAAGTCCGTGAAAGGACCCCCAACGACGTTGAAACAAGTGTTGATCTGCGGGATCTGGGAGAACGACTGGCACGTAGGCGGTCCGACGAACACGCCGTACGGCAGCGCCTCGTTGAACTGCTGCGTCACTGCAACCGACTGCGCCGCCACCATCCCGAGGCACGTCTCGAACATCGTCGGGAGGTTGATCGGCGAGCAGTTCACGCAGTTTGCACTCGCGCAGGACAGGAGCTGCGAATGGACCGTCTGGCGCTGGCGGATGCGGCTGTCGCGGAAAGCGTCGAAGGTGATGTTGACGTTCGCGGGGACGAGCACGATGTCGGACACGGGTAGCTTGCCCTCGAGAGACGTTGCATCGGCTGCGAGCGGGGATGCGTGTGCTACCTGGGAGAGGAGGGAGAGGACGAGGGCGCTAAGGATGAACGACATTGTTATGATAGTGATTTGAGTGGGTTGGTGAGTCTTTGGCGACTGAGGCTTGCTTTTTGCCACCTGTTGACTCAAACCTTTATATGTTGCGGATGCCGATGTTCATGGAGGGTTAATGTGCATGGATGCCCGGATACACTCAAGCACAGTCATCTGAAGCATGTCAGTCGGACGTGCCGAAGAGCCCTACCCCATCACACTTCGATAATACATCGGGACGCATACAAAGATCGAAGAGTGCGGCAACGGCTCGGAGACAGCACTGGGAAAGTTCAACGGGGTATCTATGTTCAAATAGAATGTCTTGAAGTTCGGCACCGGAAACGACACGAACCGTGTGCCTCATGTTCTATGGCTCAGAAATTGTGAGTACAAGCCTTCCTGCCTACAACCTGGTCGCATAGGGAAACGTATGTGCCTCATGTTCTATGGCTCAGAACTTGTGAGTACAAGCCTTCTTGCCTACAACCTGGTCACATAGGGAAACGTGAATGGATAGATAATGTCACGGAAATCGTCCAGACCGACATATTCTGTCCTGCGTCGTGCGGGGCCATCCTCCATTAGCCGCGGTCACGTTGAACACAGTGGGCCCTAGAAGGGCATCTCACCCGCCGCTCCCTCATCAAATCTGCCGAAGGCAGGCACGTACACACGGCTCAAGTGCACCCTGCACTGCCCATGTGCGATGTTCCTGGAACAGCAGCCCGTCTTGAGTCTTGACACAAGGCCTGGACAGCTCCTTAGCATCCGGCGTGATAGTCGATGGTCTTCTTGGAGGCGTCTCCAGCATAGTGTGCTAACTGAATGCATCGTGCTTTGAAAACTGATGCATATTTAGCGACACGCCTCCCGTCAGATGTCAAAGAGAACCGCCCCTGCAAGTCATCCTTACGCAGGCCGACGGCTCAGGCTCTCCTCTGAGGATCAGGTGCACACGTTAGACACATTCACCCAGTGGAAGTTTTTGGGTCTTCTTGGAGGCGTCTCCAGCATAGTGTGCTAACTGAATGCATCGTGCTTTGAAAACTGATGCATATTTAGCGACACGCCTCCCGTCAGATGTCAAAGAGAACCGCCCCTGCAAGTCATCCTTACGCAGGCCGACGGCTCAGGCCCTCCTCTGGGGATCAGGTGCACACGTTGGACATATTCACCCAGGGGGAGTTTTCACTCCGTGATCGTCGTGCGTCTTACTATGTAGCTGCGGATCTATGTTATTTTTAGCATCCTTGGGTATTGGTAGAGTGTGAACGGTTATATCGGTTTTACGAGAAGTTAGGCATGCCAGTGAACAGTACTTGGGGCCCAAGAAACGTTTTACGAGAAGTTAGGCATGCTAGTGAACAGTACTGGGGGCCCAAGAAACAACACCATATTTCGAATCATTCTGCGGCTGATACTATGATGGCACAGAAGAATGGGAATATCTACACATAGGCACTCGACTACATTGTTGGACAACCTTGGATGTCTCAAACCCCTTGCAAAATGAAAGAATCCACAGCGACTTCACACGGAAATGATGAGAGTGGGATTCGAACCCACGCCCTTTCGGACCAGATCCTTAGTCTGGCGCCTTAGACCGCTCGGCCATCTCACCTTACAATTGTGAGGAATTGTGATTTGCACAGAGATAGCTGTATGTCTGGAAGAGCAGTGAAAGAAGGAACGAGATTTGCAATGGGAGGATCCCCATCGTTCTATGGTACATAAATCATGGAGACAACGATAACCTGAAATGTAGTTGGTGAGATGGCCGAGCGGTCTAAGGCGCCAGACTAAGGATCTGGTCCGAAAGGGCGTGGGTTCGAATCCCACTCTCATCACGTACATTTTCATTCCAGCAATGGTGTACTGCAGCATGGTGCTGGCACTTGGTGTCAAGTCCAACAGTAGACGTCATCTCTCTATAGTCCACAATTCTCTTTTACTCCTTGCATACTTTTCACATTGTGCTTTTTGACAGGATTTGCAATCATTGACATTGAGGGAAACAGAGAGTGTTCGGAGCCCATCATTCTGTGCGGATGTCGCTGCCTTAGTCTGTTCATCCGAGTACAGAGCCACCACCGCCTTTCGACTCCGAGTGAGGATGACTTCTCTTGTGAGCATATTCGTGAATTATATTGCAGTCTATAATAACAGAGCAGCAGACGGTGTCGGTGGTATGCAATGCTATATAGATATACGCTAAGTAGATGATCTATAGTGGGCGGATGAGATGATGTTAGCAACAATGACGGGCCAGACGCATCATTGATTCCAGACTAGCAATCGACGTCGACACTTGCCGCTGTTCAGTCCTGGTGGTCAAGAACTTCCTTCGCGCGCGCAACGTACAGCTCGAACCGTTCTTCGAATTTTTCGCATATCCTTCGTGCGACCCCTTCGGAACCGGAGACTCTGTCCGCAGAGACCCCGATGGAGATCCCGCCGGCGTAGGACATGATCCCGATGCCGATTGTGCCCGCGCCTGCTTGTGGAGGAATGGCCGTCCATTTCGCGACCTCGACGCCGTGCATTATGATACGCTTCGAAGGTCCGGGGATGCTACAGGGAAGGTCAGTCGCAGCGTAACGGACACGAGGAGGACAGATGATGGTCGTACTTGGTCAGGACCGCAGTGTCTAGGTAGAAGTGATCAGTGTTATCCGAACGTGCACGTGGCGACTTGGTCAGGACCGCAGTGTCTAAGTAGAAGTGATCAGTGTTATCAGAACGTGCACATGGCGAATGAGACTCACTCGACTGTAGACATGCGTCCGTCATCGGCTTGACCACAGCTCGCCTCAACACTCTCACCAACGGGTTGCCTTCTTTCGACTTTGGGAACCATGAGAGTGGCAATGTGATCGGCGCTTGGCCGGTCAGCTGCAGGACGTGGAAGGCGAACTTCGGCCAGCTACTGTGTTTGAACAGCGACAGTTCATACCGGCACTTGTGTATGTGTTTGTGGATCTCGTGCACGGATATATCTGGGCCGAGTGTGTTAGAGGGGTAGAGGTAGACGTTCGACGCGGTCGATAGATTCCGCGTCGACCAGTCTCCCGGCTCGCGGAGGCTAATTGGACTGCACAACAGTGAATTACAGTGACCAAGGTATATCGACAAAGAGGACGTACACGAAGAACCCCATGGGCGTTGGCAGTGCCCTGTTGATGGCACGCCTGAATTTGCCCCAGCCTGTATTTGGCTCAGGTCTCGATGCAACGACGCTCCCGAGCACGTCCGCCATGACCGAGCAGACGACATCGTTCAGCGTGACGTGTCCGACTTTGCTCCGCACACTTCGCCGCTTGTCCTTTGGCACGCCAAGGACAGCATAGCCAGGTCTTGGACCCGAGAAGGCCTGCTGGCACAGCTTGATATCCTGCAAGCCGAACGTCTTCGAGCTCGAAAATTCCCGGTATGGTGTTCGCTTTCCCGGTTGGTCTCCGGAAACCATCTCGACCCGCCATAAGGTGAAGAGCAGAAACGCGGTCATACGCAGTACTTGATATGTGCTCCAGAAAAGGGACACCAACCCCTGCGCGAGGTACGTTATCCAGAAGAGAAGACTGAGCAACATGTGAAGAAGTGGAGCCACGGGGTGATTGGTAGAGTAAGGATCGAGAGGTTTCAAAGATCGATTGTACTCCGACGGAAGAAGCAAGCCGCGCTTCGCTTTGCTGAGCTTGTCGGCTGCGCTATCCATCATGTGCGCAAGGTCGTCATGGTACGACGTCAAATATAATTGGCTTATTACGAAACCTGGAGATGTGCGATTTGAGTCTAGATGAGGGATTCTTACAGATCATGTTTACGAGCTTACCCTGTCCGTCTGATAGTGTGTGGTGTCTGTTAAGAAAGTCAGCCATGCTGGTACTGAAAAGGCTATCGAATACACGCAAAATGGACGACGGCTCCATGTCGGTTCAGCACGATATCCGTCGTTCATAAGAGAGTGATAGAGAGTCGTTAGTGCATGTCATCGATGAGACTTACCCTTTAGTAATGAAGGCACATACGCCTTCCTCATCGTGATAGTTTTCCACAAGGATAGTATCCCACAAAGGTCTAGAGAGGTCCCATTCTTCGGCGATGATCTCGCCTACCTGTGATACGTGGCCACGTTTCGTCTCGGAAGGTCATCACGCGTAAACGCTCACACTCACCAAAGCTTCGAGTTCCTTTTTGCCAGCAGGCTCGGGCAGCCTGCGGACATGTATATGGTTCAGGATGTTGAAGTCCGGGTCTTCAACAAAGGTTGCCCCATGGAAGAGTCGTCCGACCGACTCTAACTTCTGTCGGTATCGCGGGAATTTCTCCATTTGCAGAGTTAATTGCTTTGAGAGTGTCAGCAACGATTCAGCAATACGAGTACCAAACGTTGAATTCTTACCTGAGCTATCATTTCGACAGTGACATGATCCCGCATGATAAACACCGACGTGCACGCCTAGCAGTAGTGCATCGAGCCGCAGTCAGCACAACGGCTACGTCATACCCAACACCACCACACAAACACAACCTACCGGGTTGAAATCCGTCACGTCTGAGAGCAACAACCAAAAGTTATCAATACCAGCAATCATCTTGCGACGCTCCGTCACCTGCTTGGAGATGAGGCTGGCCACACGCTCAGCAGCCTGCCCAAGGGAGCCGATGCGCCTCGACTTTTCCTCGACGTCCTCCGGCGCTGGAGGCTGGATGTCGCCCTTGCCGTAGCAGTACGACGCGGGGGTGTCGGGGGAGGCGGCATGGCCGTTCACCGCCAAATGGCGTGTGTGCATCCCGAGATTTGAACGGGGATGGATATGGTTGGAAGGGAAGAGTGGATGAGCTCGAACATTAAAGTTACTGACAAGTGGAAATCGCACGCCCACCGCCTATTCACTATGAAACTTTCCATATCAATTATTTTTGCTGCCTTCGCATAACATTCCTCCCCTCGACCCAAATTGATGCGACTTGAGTTTGGAACTACTTACCCGTTACTACCGGCATACATTATAGTGGAGACCAGCAGCGCCCGGCGTGCCGAGCTAACCGATGTCCAAGCGCTGGACAGGCGCTACAGCCTCGAAAGACAACGTCTGTCAGGCTGACTGTTATCTATGTACATCAATAGTGGAGATGGGCACCGCCCGCCTTAGCGAGCTTGCCGACGTCCAAGCGCCTTACGAGCGCTATGTGCACAGATAACATCCTTGCGACTTCGATCCATCACAACCATAGAGTCCATCTACTCAGATAATAAACGGCACCCTCAGCATCCTCTCGTTCATGTCCCGACTGGCAGACCTGAGGCCCAGTAATAACTCGCCCGTATAGCCCCGTTTCCAATATCAATCGGTTTCTCTCGCGTTCTCATGTATATTTTGGAGCATTACGAGGAAAACCGATAGGCGTTCGGTTAAACGAGATTTTCGTATCAATTCAGTTAATTGGAACATCCGCTGTTGTCGAAATAGAACGGAGCCAAACACGGCGCTCGTTGCGCGCTGTCATCGCACGCTTCAGATCGTTTTTCCTCGTTGCCTTTGTCATGTACGATAAAAACTATTTAACACAATTCATATCGGCTTCATACGCTACAAACCAGGCAATCATACAACTAAAAACACTATTATACAGCTACCCCCTCACGCGTACCCACCTCTGCGCGGGTGTCCCAGGGACGTGTATCGATGTCATTATGGCGCACCTGCGGAGGAAGTTAGAAAGTTAGAGGGTACTCAACTGCACCAGACTGTCAGCGTACCTAGTTTGCACACACGTGTATCGATGTCATTATGGGGCACCTACGGAGATTCGTCGGAGAAAGTTAGAAAGTTAGAAGATACCCAACTGCACCGGATTCTCAGTGTACCTAGCTCGCACACTGGGCCCTCCTCTGGATTAAAGCAGATTGTTAGTGATGCCCACAGGCCAGACAGATGAGGTCCTACCTCCCAGCTTCAAGCAGTGATCAGGCTTCTGTCTTGCAGGCAAGGTGTGCCCTTCAGAGTGCCTGGCGTGCAGTTGGGGTGTGTTATGATTGAGCGCCAGATGTGGATGCACATACCAAGTGTACGAGAGGGTGTCTGATGCTCAATGACAACATGACAAGTTGCTTGAACTTGAAGATCAGCGAAGTTTTCTTAACTATACATGCATCAATCAGCATCCAAATGAGCCAAACATGGAGTACTTACCACAGGGACAATGTCCCCTGGTCTCCTATTTGGATACAAACCCGATTTCACTGAGTTGGGAGAAGGGCTTTGTGGTGGCATATGTGGTATGCATGGTGGAGAGCAGGATTGTACCAGGAGCTTACAGAGAGAGACAGAGGGAAACAGAGAGACAGGACAGAGAGAGGGGGCAGCACAGGGCATGAGAGGGGAGAGAGGGGGAGAATGGGATGGTGGACTGATCCAAGTTGTATCCTGCCAATGAGCGAGTGTGCAGTTTATGAGGTGCAGGCACCCTGTGCTCGAGAGGCACCAGCACACGCCAACTCTGCAGCTGGCAGATTGGAATATTGATGTGCTAAGGCAAGGCAGACATAGATGTCGCGACCTAGGGTCAA
>KN050103.1:49703-69776 GCA_000743315.1 Lignosus rhinocerotis TM02 | reverse complement strand
CCGTGGTGCATGTCGCCGAACGGCTACAACATCCGGCAACAGTCTTCAGCAGCAGCCTTCTTACTCGCAGCACAAACACACGAGGCAGAAGCGACTCACTCCCTCAAGGCGGATATTGTCGTTCGCTGTGTCAATGATGATCGCGCCAAATGTGATCACCAGGGTCCGCCCGTAGCCGGACGCGGGGCCCGCACGTCCGTGCACAGCGACGATCTTCTCGGTCGCTGCAGTCATACAACGAAGGCGGTCGATCAGTTTTCAGAAGTACAAGATTGGAAGCGTGAGCGTGGCGAATACCAGCGAATACCAGCGATGCTTACCTCCGAGTGCGATGGTCGAGGTCGTCCGACCAGCAGGTCCGCTGCCGTGCGGGAGCGTGATGGTACCGCCGCCGATGAGGTTGTAGGTAACTGCGATACCGTCGACCTGCGACAGCAATCTACGATTGACACAAGAGAGATACTTGAGTAAGAGGTATGCACTCACGACCTCTCCGGTAAAGACGTCGATGTTTGCAATGGGGTTCGTGGCGTCGATCTGGTTCTTGTCTGGTGAGCGGGTGTAGATTGAGCAACAGAGTCACAGAGACAGGTCCTTCGGAAATCACATACCGGAGTCACTGAGGATGAAGGCACCTGCAAGAACAACAATCTCAGCAACGGCTATGGTGAGCGGATGGCGAGGAGTGCGTGCTGCGGCGGCTCACCGTCTCCGTTCAACAACATGATATCGCCGAAAGGCGCACCATCTTGGCCGCCGACGAGGGAACTGACGGTGTACTCCTGCGTAGACATTGTGCTGGAGAGATGGAGAAAGTAGAGATTTGGAGAAAGAGGCTGTGATCCGAAAGCTACAGGAGCTGAGACCCTGGCTGTAGTCGACTTTGTCTCCGCACCTTATATACCCTCAGAGGTAGGTGTGCTTTTTCAGAGAACGGGCTATATGAGTTCGGGACATGATGCGAACCGGCAGTTTTGGTAGCCACTATGCCCTCCTTATAGCCGGGCCAGACGTGTCTCCCGAAAGAAGACACATTCAATCCCTTCTTCCCATACAGTCGGAAGAGAAGAGTGTCGCAGAGTACGGCCGGGGTGGTCCGTTGTAGACGTAGGCGGTGTGTAGCCCATTGTGAACTGCGTATGCCTGCCTTTCTGTCTGCGAATACATTGATAGCAAACTTGTCCTACATTGTATTGGTGAGTTCTCGGAAGGAAAATAGCAAAACAAGGTGGGTGTTACACAATTGCCTCCCAACACAAGAGAGTATCGGCGTCAGATCGGTCATCCATGTTCCAGTGCGTTGCACGCCTTGAGGGACGCGCGGGCGCGATCTGCGCCAAATATCTCGCTTCGTCAGGCGCAATGCGAAGAGATGCCAGGACTGCGACCACAAGGTCTGAGACTCACAGGTTCTTTTATGTCATTATCCACTTCACTCACGGCGCAGTGTGTGTGTCGGGTGTCTTCCACAGTGTGGAATGAAGGTTGGATTGCTGTCTTTGTTCGGGTTACGGCATCGACCAACAGACTTCCCTCCACATCCCCGCTTGTCAGTTAGAAGTGGGATTGGGAATAGGGCAGAAGCAGTGACGCGGTTGGCACTGAGGCCCTTTGACAGAGACAGTTAACAACTGTAGAAATAAGGCAGGACGAGTTGCAAGGATAGACCGCAGATAGACTGGCAGCCTAGCATCGTGGTACGCTCATTGAAGTCCATTGTCACCGCTGCGTAATGTCAGACTTCGTACCTTGTGGTTTCGTGCAGCGCGTGTGATAGCGGTTAGCAGACAACAAAAGCGTGCCCTTCCTACTTCGATTGCCTCAGGGCCCTAGGGGCTGAATGAGGGATGGTATTGAAGATCAATAGAATAAAAGTAGTACTAGTAGCGTACCTGGCAGTCCGGCGAACGTCCGGCCACTGTGGCACTAGAAGCACACTGAGAGCTCTAGGTAGCGGGTCTCTTAAGTAACGAGTTTGCGCGATAGAGCTAGAGCATAGAGAAAAGTTGTCATATGTCAAGCCTCATTAATCATTACTAACTGGATTGCTAGTAACGCAACTTGTGGGAGAGACGTGACAGAACAAGTCCACGTGATGCGTGACAGTACGCGTGGTGGTGTGACTTGAGCGTGTTCACGCGCCATCGCGTCGCGCGTCCTTTGTCGTTGTCCTCTTCCCTGTGCCACACAGTCATACTAGTCTTCCATCATGTCCGAGCGGAAACTTCGTATGCCCACTGTGGCTGGTTAGTTGCGCTGCTGATAATGTATGTTGTTGTATCAAGTACTTACTGTTCACTAGGTTTCAAGATTGTCAAGCAGATCGGCGGCGGTGGCTTCTCAACGTGAGTGCTGGTTTCTGATTCAGTGATTGCAAGTACAAGCATCGTTTCATTCTCCTTGCACCTTGCTATTTTTTCTTACTCTAGAAGCTCATATTTCTGGGGCGCACCCAGAGCTATGAGGTTATAACTAGTTATGAGATCGGTATTGAGGTGTATCTCCTTTAAGCGCCCACATTGCATCCTTGAGACATGTGGCATGAGTAGTTTCAGACTTGATATACAGCTACCTTGCAAGGTCAGATGCATAGTTCTTCAGCAGCGGTATAAGTTGTGGGTAAAGGACTCAGTCATTTGTTTATCACATCCAAGTGACTTGGATCTAGATCTTATCAACCGTCTCTTCTTGGGCCGCTCTCTGACTCGAGACTGAGCTGTACCAGACACCCTGCATTACTGTTGTTGCGGCACTATTACTCCGATACTGTATTTGGCAGAACGCTGCAATTGCCAATCTTCCTAACAGTCGCAGAAGGGGCAGAGCGCATGGGAGGCAGTTTTCGCCACCTTAACAGTTATGCGCGCAGCGGTACACGCCATATCTCCTCACTGTTGTGCCGTCAGAGCAGCAACAACAATGTGTCATTTCTGCATCAGATTGCGGAATACCGTTAGGTTGAGCCCCTCCTTCTCCGCATACTGATCGAGTCGTCATTTACTACCCACCCTGCCCACCCGGTGCTTCCGGTAAAGAGTGCACGACTGAACGCACCTCTGTGCGGAGGCCCGTGTTCGGACGCGCCGATCTACCCCACGATACAACACAAGAGAGATCCCGGATGTGCGTGTGTCCTCTCTCGTTGTGAGGTATGTCTTCGAATGCCTGCACGAGCCTTAGGGTATCTCCTCGCATTCCGATGCGTCATCTCCAATGATATCATGTCGTTATGGTGCTTGGTTCACTCATCTCCTTGGTTCCAGAGTATACCAGGCTGTTCATCCTGACACCCAGCGCGTAGCGGCGTGCAAGGTTGTCACTATCACGCCCGACTTCTCCGAATGGCAGATGAAGGCCATAGACAAAGAATGCAAGGTGCACCACGCGCTCAAGCACAAACATATTCTCGAGCTCATCGGCGCGGCCAAACTCTCGATCGAGCAAGCGGCGCCGGGAGGATATCTGCCGGCGTACTATTTGCTCATGGAGATGGCTGCCGGAGGGGATCTATTCGACAAGATCGGTACGACTCGTGATCTTGTGATGACTATGTTACTCAAACCCCGTCCAGTGCCGGATGTTGGAATCAACGAAGACATCGCACATTTCTACTTCTGCCAGATGATATCTGGTCTGGTGGGTGTCAGCATGGTCGTCAAGCCCCGCACGCGTTGATGAACCATTCTCAGGCGTATCTCCATGAAGAAGGCGTGTGCCATCGAGACCTGAAACCCGAGAACCTCCTCCTCGATGCAGGAGGAACACTGAAAATCAGCGACTTTGGTCTTTGCGCAGTCTACAAGCTCAAGGAGAGTGGAAAGACACGAGAGCTGAATGAACGTTGCGGCAGCCTGCCGTATATTGCTCCGGAGGTGAGCGGATTGACTCTTACTCAGTATGCGGTGCACTGACCTGTAGCTGCCAGCTGAAGGGATCGGGGTCGTATGCGGCGGAGCCGATCGATGTTTGGGGTAGCGGTGTGATATTGTTCACGATGCTTGCTGGCAGTAAGCATGATTCTTTCGTCACTCATTGTTTTCACGCCTATTCACGGTCACCTCGCAGATACTCCATGGGACGAGCCTACGCGCGGTAGCCACGAATACGTACAGTACGTTGCCGGGGAGGCTTTCAATCACAGGCCATGGAACCGGTTCTCGCCAGACGCATTTTGTATGTCCTGCCTACGCCCCTTCGCATCTGTCTCGCTCACTCGTGTGCAGCTCTAATCACAGGCATGCTCGCCGTCGATCCTCACAATAGGATGACCCTGTCCGAAGTTGCGAGCCATGAATGGGTGGCTAGGTATCTCTCCCCATCTTCGACATCCCACTGGCGCTGATCTTCTCGTGTGTAGGCCGAGCCAGCTCGCCTCGCGCGGGCTCGCTGCCATCGCTGCCAGTCTGACAGAAGGCCTGCGCGCAAGCGGGCAGATGGGTTTCGCAGAGCCCGACATCGGCGGGGAGGACCGGATGGACACGGACGACGACTACGAAGATGACGATGGAGACACAGTGATGATGTCCGCCAAGACATCGTTCACACAGTCGCTCATGCTCTTCGTGCGCTCCTTCTCCTTTTCCTCTGCCCCCTGACCGAACGCTGACACCGACGACTCGCACCAGTCGCAAGTGAAAGGCGGGGCGCGGTACCGGTACTCCCCGCACCTGACGAGGTTCTTCGCGTCGCTCCTCCCACATGCGATGCTGTTCATCATCCAGGACGCGCTGACCGAGATGGGCGTGAAGCAGAATCCGGCCAAGGAGCTCCTCCCGGAGGACCCGAAGGAGACGGCGATGATCCGGATGCGGATCGGCACCAAGGACAGGCGCAAGATCCAGATGAAGGGCTACGTCGAGATCGAGGAGCTCCAGCTCGAGGGTTACACCGGCTCGTTCATTGTCTTTGCGCGTGATGCGGTGAGTCGGTCTTTGGGTTACAGGATGGAGTCGAGTTAACCATCAAGGACACCGCAGGGCAACCCGCTCGAATGGCGGGCGATGTGGAAGACGCTGGTCGAGCATCCTCTGGTCAATCCGCACGTGTATTATAAGAAGCCCTCGACATAAGGCTGGGACTTGCATCGTCAGCCGCACCTTCCGTTTCCTCAGCACAATAGGCATGATGATGCTTGACCTTCCTGACTTTGGCGACTTGGCATATCAATCTTCCAAGTGACGTTCTGGACGCATGAAAATGATGTTGAATCTATGGTATGATGGCTTCTGATTTTGTAGTATAACATGCCCTGTATGGATAGTTTGAGTGAATGCGACATGCTCCGAGTTTTTTGGTAGCCACGCAGTGCAGGTTAGTTGAAGCGGACTCTTGGATGCGTGCTTTTCCTCTCCCTTTTTTTTTCCTTCCCATCTTGCCACTTACTCTTTATGTTTCGGTGCAAACGTAACGGTGAGGCCATTCGACGTGATGTGATCTGAACCAGGCAACTGATAAGAACTGACTGTACAACACCCAACGATACCTACCCTTTTATTGTGCACATCCGCACATTCGATCTGACGTTACGCTTTCTGAGTACTTCCGGTGCCACGCTGGCCGCGCCTTGGCCGGACGTCGCTACCTGTCGCTTCAACCCGCGATGCCCTAGACTGGTTCAGTTATGGTATTGCCTCCGAGTCTCCTGCTGTCCAAACACTATGTCTCAATCAACTCCCACAGCATAAGCCGCCCATAGTATCGGGCGTGCCTGCTGCTGGGGTCGTCAACTGACTCTTACCACAAGGGTTGCACAAAGCCACTGTATACGAGGTTTGACGTCATTCGAAAAAACGCATCACAACGTTCGACTTGCAACCGCGGTCGCTAACCTGCTTAGACGTGGGGGAAGCTTGTGCGTCAGAATCGTGACTCACCGTAAACTTACTCAAGAGCGCAGTATCCGCAGGACCTCCTGCACCTCGTAAGAAGTGAGTCTCAATGCCTTGACATAAGAGAACCACTTCAGCTCAGGCCTGGTGATCGCCATCCTGACCTCAATGTCGCCGCGTATACTGACGAAGCGAGATAGGTGGCGTCAATCGCGCCCACACCTCCTTGGAGGGGGAGAACTAAGCCGGATGTGGATGGCAAGTTCTCTCACCAACATGATGCAGGACTGGCCTGCCAAAATGACGAACTGGCTGGAGCACCATGAACAGCTGGCGAGCGCTGTTCGCAATGGACCACGGACAGCGTACGTATCAGATGCAACCTGCTCTGTGACACTGTTCTCGTTCTCTTCCTACCCACTGTATTGGAAGAAGGGAATAGAGGTGTTTCTTTTCGGGAGACACTTCTGTACCGGGTACAAGGAGGGCATAGTAACAACTCAACCTGGCGGGTCGCATCGTGTTTCGGATTCGTGTCTTCCGTCCTCTGACAAACAAGTACACCGGCCTCTGAGGGTAAATAAGGGGCAGACACCAGAATCGAGTACTCCCCCTAGGGCCTCAACTCCTCCGGCCTTCGTGTCACAGCCTCTCTATATATCTTTACAGTTTATCTTTCTCCATCTCTCCAGTGAGATATCTACCCGGGAGTACACCGTCAGTTCCCTCGTCGGCGGCCAAGACGGTGCGCCTTCGGCGATATCATGCTCATGGCAAAGACGGTGAGCATCCGCATTACCCACTCCTCGCCAGCCGCTCCCCATAGCTGTTGCTGAGATTGTTGTTCTTGCAGATGTGTTCATCCTCGGTGAACCCCGTACGTGACTCCCGAAGGACGGCTCTCAGCAGTGACTCTGTTGCTCACTCAAGACCCGCTCACCAGACAGAAACCCGCTCTACGCCACGAAGCCCATCGCAAGCATCGACGTCTTTAGTAGCGGGGAAGCCGTGAGTGCATAGCTCTGATTTATTGTATCCCTCTTGCTGACATGTCAGTCGTGGATTGCTGCCGCAGGTCGACGGTATCGGTGTGACCTACAACCTCAGCGACGGCGACACCGTCACGCTCATCCACGGCAGTGGACCAGGGTCGGACCACCTCGACGATCACACCTGGAGGTGGGCATGGCTGGTATTCGCCATGCTAACGCTTCCAATCTCGTACTTCTGCACGCTGACCGACCGCCTTTGTTGTATGACTGCAGCCACCGAAGATTGTCGCTGTGCACGGACGCGCGGGCTCTATGTCCGGCTACGGACGGTCCCTAGTGACCACATTCGACGCGATCATCATTGACACGGCGAACGACAAAGTCCGCCTTGAGGGAGTGACTCGCTTCTACTTCGTGTATTTGTGCTGCGAGCTAGGAGGCTGTGCTGGAAATTGTTGTTGGACGTTGCAAATGTTCGGCGACATGCACCACGGCAACGAGGGCACGCCGTACTACTCGTGCAATTCGCTCGCGTTTGGTGGGTTTGCCGAGGACAATGCGGATGCGCGTGAGTGTGCTTCTTCCTTCTTCATGCGAGTGTGGACAATAACTGATGCCAGTATAGTTGAAACACGCACGGGAACAGTGGGTCTGGGTAGTTTATTTTTTTACCAGACCAACGGTCAGAACCAGCTCGAATAGGAACGATGATTGTTCGTATGATGGAGAACGCTGAATGTGAACTGCCCGAAATTTGTCAAGTTTGTGTCTTTGTCAAGATGTATGAATCAGTGAGACGTTTAACCGTGTATCTACTATGTTCTACATATATAACTGCTTTTGCAAGTTTCCTTAGTTGACTCCATGTCCAAACTGACAACTGAGCTGGAGATTGTTGCCTGTGATAAGAAGAATAATACCCTCAGTGTCAATACGTGGATTCCACAGCCTACCTGGATTGCTGGAGACAAGTGTGGTCCTTCTGGATTCCAGGATTGTGTCGGGCAGATGGTATTAGGACGAGCTAGCGCAGTGATCGTTGGAAACCAGTCACGGGGCCGCGCCCTTTGGGAACATATCTGCACAGCAGGCACTCCATAGTCCGAGTGAGGGTTTGGAGGTTACTATATAGCATTACTAGTAGGGCTGAGCGTCAATGTTAAGACTCCGATGATCAAGTTCTCCCTTCTTTGCTCTGCGGAGATTATCGGAGTATAATGAGTCTCCATTGAGAGCGCTGAGCAGATTGAGCTTGAGCAAGAGTCTCACACAATGAGTGGAAGCCGCTAGGCGTTTTAACGGTAAGTACATGTAGGTCCACAACCTCTCACATAGAAAATTGCGTTGATGGTGGTCTGAAGTATACTAAGAAGAATGCATTGTTATTTAACCAGGGCCCTGCTCAGCTTTCATGATCAGTGCCGTGATGATGAGGCGATGGACCCCATGTCAGAACCGTACCCGCTGTCTTGTACAGCCACGGTTTAATGTACTGAAAATGTCTCTCTTTCATCGGATCGCTAAAAGACGGCCGCTACATGCCCCAAATTCATGGACGCTGTGGAGGTGCTCAAGGTACTCAGGTTTCTACCCTAACTTCTCGTGTCTAACGGCGATGCCGCGATCGACGCCCACACAAAGTTGCGCAGCAGCAGCAGCCGAACTCGGCGCAGATGCCCTTCCAGTCATGCACCTTTCAACGCCGGCTCTAGACCCTCTGCCTGAGGGACACAACCCTACAGCGCTGTACGCGTTCACACCCCCACTCCACAGAAGACGAGAACTGTCGAGCCATAGGTCCATCCCTGACGAGAGAGTTTCGGCGGAGCGAGACCAAAGCCTCGAAACCTAGGACAGGTGGGGTATCGACCAAGATCAGTGTCTGAAGTGACTATCATGGTTGTCATGCGGTCCGATGTTCGCTATACGAGCATGCGTTCCCTTCACGATGGTGGGATAGACTTTGTGCGAGGTACGTCGATGTGCCCTGTAATACAGTTGTGCCTCATGGAGAAGCCCTCAGAACGGTCTTCGAGGACCTCATAGGTTACGAAGTCTGTGGCGTGTATGACTGCTGACCTCGATTCGGGCACATCGCCCTGCTTCACATGGCCACCCTCGTCGATAAATCGGGTTTGGAGATGATAGAATTGCAGAGAGGTTGCGACTTGTAGATGTCTCACTGCTACTCAGCGTTTGGTGAGGACAAATATCGAATGTTGACATCTTCGATGGGACTGTAGCGGATACATCGGCGTGGGCTGACAACTTGAAGCTGTGAAGCAGCGGACGAGAACCACATCTTGCCATACCGCGCTACCGCTTACAAGGAATACCTCAATTCTTGTTTACTGTATCCGAGCAAACCCTACCAACCTCTTCGTCTTCCCTTTCCCTGGGAGAAGATCATACTGTTTAAATCATCCGGCACAGACGCCTGGGCCGGTCGCAGAGTGCAAGAAAGTGCTCATGCGGTCGGGAAGCTTGTTCGATTTCCATGCCTGTAAGACGCCGTCGTGAACTTTGTCGACTTGACTACTATAAAACAGGAACAACCACACCGCCTACGTCTCTCCAGAAACCCCCTCCCCTCGACCGCAATCATCTCGTCTGCTCTCAACTTTGAACTCTACGAAGGTATGACTACACCGCGCTACATGGTGACTGCTCTCGTTGGCGGGCACGATGGTACGCCGTTCGACGACGTCATTTTTATGCAAAACAGCAACGGTGAGCCTCGGGTAGCACGGGCTCTTCCATTCCGCGTTTCGTAGGATATCGCTGACATCTTTGCACGTTTAGGTAACTTCATCATTGACGATTCAAGTGCGTGGTGCTCTCCCAGTCCCTTGTCCTGCATAGGGACTCACCCCAATCTCAGACAAGAATCAGATCGACCCCAAGAAACCAATCAACACGATCGAAGTGTACAGTGGCTGGGTTGTATGTATTCAATGCATACACTATTCTCTGTTCTGCCTCAAAGCTCATGCTCTGTATGTTCATGCTTTAGGTCGACGGCATCAGCGTCACCTACAATACCATTGGCGGCGGGACCACTACTCTCAAGCACGGCAGCGGGCCGGCTTCGGGACGCACAACCTCAAAGGTTACGCTCTCAGGTACGCTGGTCAGCAGTCCTGCATTAGAGACCGATTGACTAACACTCCCTATCAATGAAGGCGATGAACTCCTCGTTGGAGTCTTGGGACTTGCTGGTCCTCAGTCGTACTACAAGCGCGACTTAGTCAACAAGCTCAGCTTCGTCATCTGCAACGTAAGCAAACAAAGCGTGCGCGTCGAAGGCGTAAGTCTCTTTCTCCTTTTCATTGTGGGGAACAGTGATAAATGCTTTACGTGAATCTACTAGCCCTTCGGCAACGGAAACAACAGCAACGAGGGCACGCCGTTCTACTGCTCCGACGTCCTTGCCTTTGGGGGTTGTGCCCAAGATGTCTCCCAGCGTCGGTGTTCTTTGTGACTCTGCACATAGCCATTTCTCTAACCAATCTGCCATAGTCGGGCTGTCTGGGCTGTGCTTCTCCCAGAACGCGTGTCCGAAGTGAGCACCAGACGAAGCCGAAGCGTCTCAATGAAGCAAAAGCGCAGTCCGCAATCGATCTTGAAATAGCTTGTTGAGTAGTCGATGGCCCATACGTCCTTCCACATGATGTACGAATAGCAGGTAGTGATGAATCCAAAGCAATCGGTACCATTCCGAGTAAGTCCTGTGTGCAGGGGGAAAAATGTCTGTAGATTTGTGGCCTTCAGTGAAATTGAGGACAGTGTCAGTTAGGTTATCTAAGATGGCGAACGTGTGCTACTTCAACGACAACTACACAGACAGAGCCTGAGTGCTTGTACACTCACGTCGAGACGTGAACTGGAATTAGTATGTAGTACTGCCTTCTCACATCTTACTCGCTCTCTCGATTGCCTACTGTTGCGCTCATATACTGGACCTCAATTCACAACGAAGCGTCAGCTTATAAAATGATGCTATGAATCTTGAACTTACAGAATCACTGGCATCCGAGATTACTAGTACTGGTAGTGACAAGTATATCGGCGACTCCGGCAGAGCGGTCCAGCAAGGTGTCTTGCAACCCACCTTCGAGATACATCGGCACGCAAGCAGTACTGGCAACGAGTCGATTGGGCGATTGTGGCTTCCCGAGTACTATTGTTTCACTCTACGCGTCACCCTATGACAGTAATGCCATGCAGTAGACACTAGTACTGGAAACCGTTGTTCATTGGACCGCATTTTGACGCCCAAAGATCACAGATACTGACAGTGAGATATGTAGCGGCTACACTCAGATTCGGACACCAGTGCGACCATATCAAGATACTTGTTGCGCTCTTTGCAGCCACAAGAACTCTGACCCCCTAGAAAAGTGATGGAGTAGTATTCTGGCAGGCTTTCGTAGAGAACTGCTCTTCAAGTTTGAGGTGAGCATTCTAGATACATCTCATCGCAACTCGTGAGTTCGTGCCAGGTCGGTGCACTCACACGTAATGTACACTCCAGATGGTGTTGAAGGTGCCCGGCCAACGCGTCAATTGTTTGCATACTGACTGGTAGCATGGCGTCCACCGCTGTGTGTGAGGCGAACGATACAGTCCATGGCACCCTACGTGTGAAATGGCGTTTTCACTGTGGCACTTATTTCCTCAATCACATAAGCACTCAACAACATTCTATGATTTCAGTAATTCTATCCTTAAAACCAGGGAAAGCCTCCATGGCCCGTCATTCTGCTTGCTTTGCAGTGACTCGGTGTCTGCCCGTGCGTGTCGAACACATTAAGTCATACTGACTCACACATCTACAAAGTTTGGCGCGGTTCGACACGCATAGGGACAGTCAGTTTACTCTGCCAGTGCTGCTCGTACGAGTACGTTTCTCCGCCCGGTGGAGTTCGGTAATTACTCTCCTGCAACGTGCGAGTTACGGAGAGGATATCGGCATTACTAGTAGGAGCACACGTTCGTGGCATCATGCCCTAAGAATTCTTTAACAGAGGAATGCGCCCTTAAAACATGACGGCGACGTGGAAGTTCAAGTCGCATGGTGTCACAGATATCGGGGCTTCCATGCCGCGGTAGGATTCGTGCTCTTGTCTTGCATACTTCCATATTAAATTCATGCATTAGAGACATGCATCTCTTCTCCCGGGCCCAATTGCTCATCGGCAGCTATTGCGACGCCGATGTCCAAGGTCTACATCAGCCGACAGGCTCAGCACATTGAGACATTGAGACACAGCAAGTTCACTAAGTTGTGGTCCAGTGGGCAAGTATAGTCACAAGCGTACATCATGGGGGGCGGATATCTACTACAGGTACAATTGCGCTTTGCATGAATCGCAACTCACTCCTCAACCATTTTAAATCCTTAACTTGAGGAGTACGAGACGTTACATGTCTTGTCAAGTGTTGGGACATGCGACAATGGCAGTAGTAAATGTTGGCACAGGCCATGATCTGCGCAGAGTAACCGCCAAGCATGGTCACGTCCATTGGCTATATGCGTATGCTCAGCGCGATGAACAGACTTAAACACCGCACAGTCCACACGACAGGACGTCTCCTATTCAGCATCGGAGCGTCTGTCTTCGCCCATTGACCACACCGTGACAGCGCTAACGCAGTCTTCGGTTCGACATGCATGTCGAAGACCGCTGACGCGCAGAAATGCAGCATTGAGTGCGTACACCTGACGATGTCTTCCATATGTCTACTGCTTTTGTCCCAGGCCTCTGACGCATCGTTACGTTGACCTGACGCTGGAATGGGGTGTGACCCTCCGTGTTCCTCGTGCGGCTTGTCTGCCGCAATGGTCATTTTGGCCAACAATGACCACGCCCGGGAGGTATAAAAGGGCGACATGTATACCGACCATCCATAGGATCTTCCTTCCACTCAGTCGTCTCATTCGCATCTACTACAACATGCAGGAGTTCACTACGACTTCTCTCGTCGGTGGCAATGTCGGCACCATATTCAGAGACATTCTCTTCAAAGACGGCGACGGTAAGCTCTTCAGAGATTCTCTTACCAACGCCGTTGTAACTGACATGCTCCGCAAAAAGGCAGCTTTGTTCTCGATACCTCTAGTGCGTGATCAGAGCACTACTCATGACCCGGGAGACTTATTGCACACAGGCCAGGGCATACTCGACGTCAACCACCCCATCACCAACATCACGGTGTATCACGGCTGGGTCGTATGTGACACTCCCTTTTCCGTCCCCTCCCAACGCTCTGACCCTCTCATAAACAGGTTGACGGCTTCGACGTCACCCACCAGCTGGACAGCGGTGACACTGTGACTCTCAGGCATGGCAGCGGACCTGCCACGGGCAGGACCACCTCGTCGGTCACCTTCGGAGGTGTGTACCCTCGCGGTGGTTCACCATAAGCGGAGATATGTCTGACTTCACGACCTCATAGCGGATGAGGTCCTCACCGGAGTGTTCGGTCTCGCTGGCCCTCAGTCGACCTTCCGCGACATGCTCAACCGGATCGGCTTCACCATCCAGAACACGGCCACAGGTGTCGTCCGCAACGCAGGCGTGAGTCGTCTTCCTTGCACTGCATTGTGCACGCGAGCCCAGGCCGCGGCGCGTGCTGAGCATGTTGCTTTTCAGCCCTTCGGAGATGGGAGAAACACCAACGAAGGTACTTCGTTCTACGCCTCCGATGTGATCGCCTTTGGAGGATTCGCCCAGGACACACCGTCTGGTGAGTGTGTTTTAGTCTGGGTCAACGCTTCTGCCTAGCTAAAGCATGCGTCTCTGCGATGGGTAAGTCGGACTTTCCGGTCTGTTCTTCTACAGCAAAGGGGGCGAGTAGAGGGATTAGATCGTGCGCCGCGACGATGGTTGGAGTAGGGCTATGTCTTTGAATCGTTCGGGTTGTCTTCGGAAAGTCACGATATCGGTGTCGATATCATCTTCGTGAAGCATTTGTTCCAATGGTCAGAGTCGTCGTCTCAAATAAGGGTGGATGTGAGGGACAATGGTCAGTTTCCTCACGTTAGTGTCTAATGGTATGTGCCGTCTGCCAGAGGTTGGATATAAGCGAGGGTTCACTCTGACAATTTGGAATCCACCCCACCTTCATAACAAGAAGGCAGCCTAGAGCACGTGACGGAATCCGGGGGAATGAGTGTTCTGAGGTGGTCATGCGACGATGGTCCTGTTGACCCCAGACCTTTGCAAGTAACCGAGTCTCGGACCGTCGCGGGATTATGGATAAGCATCGCATACTACTCTGATTTCTGACTTAAAAACAGGTGTGGACATCGTTCTTCAAGACAATTCAGCGAGAAACTCAGGGGGCATCAATCCAGGGTCCATACGGCAACACTTTGAAAGCGATGACTTTGACGTTCCCATTTAGAATCTTTCCTTGCCTTCAACATATCACACTCCACATGATGAACTTAGGCCATAATCCGCGTGGCCATCATACAACGTCGAGAGTGGATTGAGGTGCATGTTGGCCGGCGGCCCGGAGATATTGAGAGATGAACGACTTGCTTGTTGACTATCAATCAGCGCGGTGACGTTGAACAGGTCTTGAAAGCGCAATACATCAAAGATTTGAAGTAAGTACTGTACGTCACCTCTTGAGTCGAAAAGGAGGATATTGATATATGGGGGCTATAGTGGTTTGGTGAGCCATGCGAAGCCTCACGCCATATCCTGGAGGCGTCTTTCCTGAAAGTTGGGACGACGATGTCCAAAGCTCAACCATCGCGGGCATCCGGCAAGGAGCCAATGCAGTCAGTGCACAAGTGTACCTCAACGACAGAGATTTGGGGAAACGTCAACATCATAGATCGCGCTTTGAACGATAACCGTAGTATTGGGATGTCTCCCTGTGAACGAAGAAGGGATCTCCCCGCCCATTCTTGTTTAACCAGGTGTGTATTACCAACGTCGAAGTTGCGGTTGACCCTCACACGGCGAGTTAGTGTCCCTCAGGCTTCGATAGAGATCCAGTCAGGCGAAAGCCAGTGTACATGTGTAGAATGTATACCCTTGTGGACACCAACCTCAAACTTGCTAGTTCAATCGGTGGACGATAGTCGTATAGATCGGCGTACTACTATGATAGACCTTGTTCATGAACTCATGCACGAGCCGCATGGGCATGCTTCATGAACGCCAAGGCAACTTAACGCGATCCCTCGCAATTTCACTACCGTTCGGCCCGGGATTGGCCGCATGGGCATGCTTCATGAATGTCAAGGCAACTTAACACGATCCCTCGCAGTTTCATTACCGTTCGGCCCGGGATTGTATCCACAAAAAATCGCTGTATTGAGCGACTGACTCGTGCTTGTCAGAAGGTAGAATCGGATACGTCTTAGCCAAAAGATACAAGTCAATCCACTCATTCTTAGATACAGTATGGGATTTAGCATTATAACGCGACGCCGCTCACAGCATCAGGCCGGACCCACGTTCTTGAAGAAGTATAGGCCACAGATCCGGGCTGCGAGTATGAGATGTGGTCAGTGAGTCTCAACAAATTTCCAGGTATAACGTGTATTGCTCACATTCCCACTCAGGATCATCCTTAGCAAAGCCGCCAAAAGCGATGACATCAGAGCAGTAGAACGGAGTGGCACCCTCTGGGTTGCCGAAAGGCTAGATAATCATCGTCAGTCGTCCGAGTGAGGCGCATCACAATGAGCTCAATATGTGAGTGAGTACGAGAAGCATCGTAGGGAAAACTCACGCCAAAGGTACGAACAGTACCTTTCTCCTGGTCGTTGATCACGAAACCCATGCTGTAGAAGCCGTCGGGTTTGTAATGTCCGAAGATCCCAACGAGAACCTCGTTATCTACATAGACAACACGTCAGAGCTACCTTATAGCGGTGCTGGGTGGGCGCCGGGAGAAACGAGGACAACGTACCTTCGAAGGGAACCGGGTAAGTGGGCTGGCGCGGGTGACCCGTGCTGCCATGGTTGATAGTCGTGGTATCGCCACTGGCGAGCCGGTAGGTCACAGATAAGCCACGGACCTGATAGAGAAGGCCGAGCGCGCGTCAGCGTCATGGCAGATACAGATCCGAGTAGAAGTCCAAGCGAGGCAAAGGAGCGACGTACAGGACCTATGCCGTGCACCACAATGGTCTTGATGGGGTGCTTGATGTCAAGCGTGTCCTTGTCTAGGTGCAAAGGGATCTAGTCAGCTCCGGGCTAGTCGACTAGTGAGAGGTTTCTTACTTGTGTCATTCACGACAAAGCTACCTATGAGAGCATTGATGTCAGTGCTGATGAGAGGGATGAGTACAATATGAGCTCACCGTCATTCTTCCTGAGGTAGATGTCGTTGAAGTTGACACCATCGTCGCCAGCGAGGAGAGACGTTTGGATGAATTGCTGCATGTCAATGTTGAGCGTGGGTAGGTGAGAGCGCAAAGGAATCCTGAAGAGAATGGCACATCGAGGTCCTTTTTATGTGTGCTAAGGAGAGTATCGATGTGAAGAGTACAGAGGGTTAGCGTCTGAGCGAGCGTCGTGATTGACGTACAAATGTAGTCTGAACGACAGAGAGCATGGGCTGATGACGACAACGCAGGGAAGTCAACGTCAGGCAGTCCAACTCATCGGCGACTATGGTCAACAACTTGAAGTTATACGGCGGAAAAAAAATACAAGAGTGAGCCACCTGATCATAGAGGAGCTCCAAACATCCATATCTACGGAGTCATTCCAGGAGGGGAGGATTGGAAGCAAAGGTGGTCAAAACAGGCGATCCTCTATGCATCTTCGTTGTGCACGGTACCCATGTGATCACTGAGTGTCCCGTATGATGCTTACAAGCTGAAGTTGAATACTAATTCAATCGTAGCCAGGAAGACTCTAGACGTATACACGGTCGTGGTCTAGCCAGTGAGGGGCGGTGACTTGGTCTGTGAAGGAGGAAGCACACCGATACCCTCAATAGCTTTACCGGTCAGTTTCTGAACAGGATGATACGTCATGAGCCCACTTACTACAACACACAATGTAGATAAACGCCACCGCTGTGGGGAAATCGGCGTCAAGACGTCCAACTCACCGGCGGCTACAGACATGAACGGCGCTGGTGACCAGGTGAACACTTCACGACATGGCCATGACCTACCGTTGTTCGCTCCAACAACGCTATTCCCTAGCGCGATTCACAGCATCATTCCAAGCAACTGTATTATATATCGGTGAAAGGTAACAACACGGCCTTTTGTCTCAAATGGTAACGACCATGTAGAGATCCGAGTTTCCGGTCGGGCTGTGGGCAGAGGTGGAGGCTTCGAGGGATTTCGGGAGATTTTGGAAAGAGCACCAGTAACGCTGATCTTCCCTAATTGGGAGTTCACGTGGTTTCGGTGATACCCGACTCATCTGGGGTTCGTTCGTTCGGCCCATAGTACTTTAGAGTCTTCTGGCTTTGCCCACTTCCACCCACCCCGAGAGGCAATGGACTCATTGCTTATGATACTGTTCGTGTCTCGTACAATAGGAAAGATGCAGTAAGCATTCAAGTGACCAACAACTTCGCACCTACTGTAGGTAATGTTGACAAGAGAGAACGGTAGGAATGGCTTCTGTTTGGTTCACGAAGCGCCCTCGTCGCTGTCTTCCCTCCATTGTGAGACAGTCCTCTCCCTTACATGCCGCTCCGCTGCGCATCTCATCAAGGAATAGAGGGGACGTGACTCCAACTTCCCTACCTCCAGAGCGTCCGCCCTCTGGCACATCTGTTACGCTCTACACGTCAACTTGTATGATCTCGCTCGCGCAGACGCTCACCTCCACGCGCGTCACATAGGTGCGCTTTTCTGGCATATATAAGCAGAGCGATTGAACATAAATCTCCTCAGGACCTCCTCACTTCGTTCTAGTTCACATACGTCACTTGAATAATTGGAACATGCAGCAGTATATTGAAACCGCTCTCATTGGTGGCCTCGAGGGCGACAACTTCAACGACATTTATATCCGGAAGGACGACGGTGAGCTTCCTCCGTACAACGTACTCATGCGTTCCAAAGTCTCTGATGTCGCCCCCTTCACAGGTAGCTTCATCGTGGACGACAACAGCGAGTGCCCTGTTTGTTCATCACCCCGAGTCAATCAAAGCTCATGTAACAGTAGAGAAGGACACGCTCGATGTGAAGCACCCCCTCAAGGAGATCGTGGTTCATGGGGTCGCACCAGTGCGTATTTTGTCTGCCCTTCATTCTCTGTCACTACTCTGACGCTCTTCTGATTTTGCAATCAGGTCAAGGGGTTCAGCGTGACCTACCAGCTCACCAGTGGTGATACCGTCACCTTCCATCACGGTACCAAAGGCCACCCGCGCATGCCCACTTACCCCCTCCAGTTCGAGGGTGCGTATCGCCGTCCCATTCCAATGCGCCACAGGGACGAGATCGTTTGCTAAATTTGTGGTTGTAGCTAACGAGGTTCTCGCGGGCATTTATGGACATGCCACCGACGACGGGTTCTACAAGATCGGCTTTGTCATCAACGACCAGGAGAAGGGCACCGTCCGCACGTTCGGCGTGAGTCCTTCACATCCTATACTGACCCGCCTGTTGCTGGTGACTGATGAAGTGCTAGCCTTTCGGGACTGAAACGGGAACCCCGTTCTACGTCTCGGATATTCTCGCTTTTGGCGGGTTCTCGCAGGATGAGCCCAAGTACGCGGGTGAGTTTGGGTCTTTGTGTGTTGTGCTTCACGCGACTGTAGTGTCTGACTGGAATTATGATGTGTGCAGAGGGCCGGCTTTACGGCATGTACTTCTTCAAGAACGTGGGCACGAACTAGGCAAGAGGCTATGTTGACCTGTGTTGTGGCTGTCTTTACTAGGATACTCATCGTGATGGCCGAATCGTAACAGTCAATTGAGTTCTTATTCCGACATATACGGATTGAGGGAGAACTACTACATACGCGGCATACGTCTGACATTTGACATTCTGGTCCAAATACAGAGCGACATTCGAACGGACAGCTGCATTCCGTACCCCATGGCTTCAGCACCTATGCGACACGCATGGGCAATTAATTTTCGGGGTCAGCGCTTCAGCATCGAAGCGAACAGCCATGGATCATCGCCGGGCCTCAAAGCGGCGTCGGTGCGACATGGGACTAGGATGTTTGGCAAAAGCTGGGACTCAGAAGCCCATTCGAGCGTTTGGAATGCCCATATGGATATGCGCACATCTTCACAGACGCGCGTCTTGGCATTCTTGCTCGGCGCTTGTTCTCAATACTTGCGTTTCACTGGGCTCTTTTCATGGAATCACCATTCCCTCCAGGTTGTCAATGTTTGTCCCAGAAAAACAGCCGCTTACTCTGGTGACACCAGGCGTGCGCTATGACGTTTGTATCTTCCAGTTCCCTGTCGCCCTTCGAGCCAAGCGCATCCGAACATCGACGAGACGCCATGAGAATCACCGTGTCCACCGAGCTCAGGTGCTCTCGCAATATGAAGCAACTCGCAAGCCTCGCCAGCATCTTCCGCCCTCAGTGACTCTATCCCACTCAGCCGTATATAGTATGCGGATGAATACATCGAGACCTCGCTATCAACGGAAACGTGTTCAATGACAACTACTATGCGAAGAATGATACCAAGCGGCTAGTTAGTCATCAAACCCCGCAAATTCAGGTGACTGTTTCAATAAAGAAGCGAGTACGCAACCAGTTACAGACAAGGATACGCGTGTCATCCACCACCCGATTATGGCTCATGAAGATACAGCTGTTTTCGATTTGTTTGCCGTTGACACCCCGACGACGCGAGTGCACGATTGACACGAAAAAATCGAGACATTACAGCTGTTTTCAAAACGATAGGCCCTTTTCTGATTTCTCGTACAGACAGTGCCCCCGGTGACTTGGAACTCCGATGATTATGTAATTCATTTCTTTTCCAGACGGTTCTGTCCAGGAGGCGCCTTGTACTTGTACCACAACCATCGACTCCAACATGCGCCGGCATATCTCCAACTGAAGAACATTAATATTACGCTCCATGGTTCTCTCTTCGAGCAGCATCCAGTGCCCCATACGGTCTCCCTGGCATTTACATCGTTTTGGGTTGATCATTCCGAGCCTCTTCTTGCTGTTGGGGTCTACAAGCAGCACCAGGAGTGGGTGCTTGGGGACTTGCTGGACGGTCATGAGTTCTTTCTCCTGATCCCTACTGAGGAGCGCCCTATCACGGTACCCGT
>KN050103.1:18830-49206 GCA_000743315.1 Lignosus rhinocerotis TM02 | reverse complement strand
GAATGAAAAGGGGGCGCGCTTTGAGTCAGAGATGGCTATGGACTCAGAGAAGTTCGGGCTGCACCCATTGATCATGCATTGGGTGGCCTCTTGAATCGTCTATTGCTCCCTCAAAACTGATCCTCATGCGTTGATACTTCTCATGAAGACGTGTTACGCTGTATTCTACATGTTCCAGTAGGTTTGACACAGAGTTACACCTTGCAGGACGCGACTATGAATTTCTTGATTTTTTCGTGTCAAACGTGCACTTGCGTCGTCGGAGTTTCAACGGCAAACAAATCGAAAACAGCTGTAGTCATCTCCCCTCATGTCTTCCTCGAATCCCGTGATATTGACACTGTGCTGGAGGATCAGTCGATAATTTCTCCGGGTCGACGGCAAGTTGTTGATGGTCACCTATCACCTCACTGAAATCAATGGTGACCCTACTATCTACGAGCAAGGCAGTTTGTTCCTTCCTGATGCTGAGAGGGCCGCGCCCATGAATGTAAATCTTGACTGTGATGATCTACCTATTGTGTCTGAGGTCATATCCTACCATCACTCACCCCAACACACTAGCGGGAGAGGTTCTTATTGCAGTCTTCAAGCGGCGTGTTGGCCTATAAGAGCACTACCGACTAGCAGCTTTGTCAGAATCAGCTTGTCACTTAATAAGACCAACGGAGCCGTCATGTCCATAGGTGTGAGTAAGTACTTCCAGTTTGTTGAATCTCTCTAATGGCCGGGAGCTGAGTAGTAGTGATATTGACTCGATTGTGGTGCGCATCGGAGGGTGTATACCTCCGACTTTCTCGCTTTCGGTGGAGTTTCAGTTTCCCAGGACTGCTTCAGTCGTGAAGTTGATGTGCAACGATTCAACCTAAGCTATGTGCCAGTGAGTATACGGTTCCGAGTCTCTGCAAGCTGTCGGGGGTCTCTCCGGCCTGTATTTGTTCAAGGCACTGGGAACGAACTGAGGCGTTTCGATTTATTACGCTGATGGATGCCATGCATGATCTACCACTGGAATATATCAATATTGTCATCGTAGCTCATATCAGTGGCACGCTGCGACTGCTACTCCGGAGGCGAAGATACTCCGGTTCGCTGTGGCACCTACGACTGATCTTAGACACCTTGTGACACTGGTATTGACGAGACGGTTCAACAACGACATTCATTTACATTCCGATATATAATCTCATATTGGGGAAATTGTGACTCCTCGTTAGTACTTATAGTCGGTCTCTGGCTCACTCATAATGGGCGCTTATAGGTTTCGCCACCAAACCAAGAACCAGCACGAATATCACTCAGGCTGAGGCAGCCTGGCTCGCATGCAACATAGACATTAGTGTTCACACTCTTTTTACTATCTGAAGGCTTTGCATATTGACTCAGTTGCCTCGGGAAGATCTCACCATGATACCAACCCCCTAGGTTCTCTGAACTCAAAACTGGAAGGTTCATCAGACCATCTCCTGGTCGCGAGACACGGCGACAGGATCACCGCTCACACCCACTGTCAGAACCGCATTCCACAGTCACTCTTCCATTGCGAAACCGTATTCGTGGTGTTCCTTACTCGCGCGACGTGACGGGCCATATAGTCGTTTAGCTACTCAGGATCAATTGCGAGCCTGTACGTTCCATAACATTCTGGTCTTGCCGCACCCCTTCAACCTCTCTCCATCTTACTGGACATCTGGCTCGAGAATCTGGTTCAAGAAAACTTAGCGGTGACCTGTTCCACTTTCTGCTGTGCATAATCGCTCGGTACCCGGCACTTGTCCACTCATCCTCGCGATGACGATGGTGTCTGCATGAGACTCCGTCCAGCCAGTTTGTAATCACTGTGGAACACAGATAGCCACAGGCTTCTAAAGCTGTGCGGCCATCCATGCTCACAAGGCAGTTACCTAGGCAGGCCCACGAACACGAGGTTGGGCTGCACACGTTCAACTGACATCTACAAACAAAATCAAGGCTCAAGTCAACGCCGGCTCCCTGAATGCAATATCGAGTCTCGTGGCGGATGCCTCTAGCCCAAACATGTGGTCTTCGTGTCTCGTGAGGGTTGCTTTGCCATCTCGGCGGTCTGGAGACAGCTGTTCAGCTACGCCTGTGAGCGGTGAATGGATCATCTCGGCTACAGCGGGCAACATTTCAGTACTTCTGCCAATGGACGCTCGCCTGGAGTCCAGTAAGCTGCATCCTTTTGATATCAGAATGCTCCCTACAGCGGTTATATCACCTCCTGTCAACCTCCTGTCAACCTCCCTACCCTTCTCTTCCATACTTTCTACATGCTGCATTATGCGACAGGTTGTGAGCGCAAATCCTTGGTAGATGCTCCTGAATCTACCATAGGGGAGGTCCCAGCTGACGTGCTTCAACGACCACGTTCGTAGTCACTCGGCGGTTCGAGACTCTGCAGTCGTGGATAAAAGGACCGCATAAGAGCGCATCACCTTCAGGACAACCACCCCTCGACTGCAATCCCATCTACTCTCAATCATCTTCCAACTGAATCGCAAAGCAAGATGTCGCAGATGAACAAGGCCATGGTACAGAAGTTCGACAACTCGTCGCTCGTTGGCGGCCAGGACAACAAGTGGTTCAACGACGTGCTCATGCAGACCAAGGATGGTGCGTGCACTATACCCGAGACAAACCGTCTTGATCTGAACTGAGGTGTTTGCTCCCATAGGCAACGTCATCTTGAACACCGACAGTACGTATTTCGGACTAACCATGAGGAATAGGGTGGTTACTGACTACATCGTAGATAAGGAGCAGCTCGACCTCAACCACCCTATCCAGCAGATCACGGTATATCACGGCTGGATTGTAAGCACATTATTATCTGTCCGCTCTCTGTTGGCGCATCCTCATGAATCAAATATGCGTAGGTCGACGGGATCACCGTAGACTACCAGACGAAGGACGGCGGCAAGGTGACAAAGCAGCACGGCAGCAACAAGCAGAGGTCCACGAGGCTCGATCTCGGTGGTGAGCCCCGCTCCTTCTTAGCCACGTATCATGCTTCATCGCGGCTGAGCGGATGTTGAAATCTGCAGATAACGAGATTGTGACCGGGATTTTTGGCCGCGCCGGAAAGCAGTCTTACTACGAGCGTGAGATGGTCAACAGCATTGGATTTATCATCTACGACACCAAAAAGAACACCGCCCGTACCGAAGGGGTGTGTGTGCCTGCGTCGCACAGCATGGGCAGAACGTGACTGACTCTTAATATGTACTGGAATTCAGCCCGTTGGGAATGGCAACAAATCTGACGAGGGAGACACGTTCTACGCCTCCAACGTTGTTGCCTTTGGAGGGTTCTCCAAGGACGATGCCTATGATCGTGAGTCTACTATCCTTAACATTTCAAGGGAAGGCCTTACTGACGCCATCGCCATCTGCAGTGGGGCTGTCCGGCTTGTTCTTCCTCATGAAGACAACTTGAGACACGCGAGTGGGCCTGCACAATGTGTGCACCGTGATAGCTTGCCGGAACGTATAGTCAGTTCTTGAACAAAGAAGAGTGCCGGGTCTGTGTCAGATGTACGTTGCTTAGCAGATTGTCAATTGTGAACCCGGTTTCTCGCGATGCCCCATGCGCGAAAGCATCAACAATTTCAAAGTTGATCTGAATGTGTTTGGATGAATGTGATTAAAGAGGGGATCATTTCCGGTATACACTCCATAATCATCGAGTGTACAATAGTCCTAGGAATGATGTACGACGTGAGGTCATTCTTCACGTGTATCGCCTTTCTCTGGTGCATCCGGAGATGGCTCGCAGGTAATCCACCAATCTGGTTTGTATCAAAACCCATGCCCTTCGAGGAGTACAAACCCCCATGCTTCATTATCAGTGAAGCATAGACTATGGGCTCGCAGCCATGGTTGCGGCAGGTCTATGAAGGCAGGCACGCCTTACACTCCAGGCTTATTCACATCAATTCGGCTGGGACTCCAAGACGTAGGATTGTCTGAGTAGAATGACCAAGATCGCACTCCGGCCAATAAGTAGCCTGAACGATGACTCGCCTGAGGTTCAAGTTCGCAGATGGTTACTTTAGCGCCCTGTTCTTCCTCTTCCGCATAACCCTTTGTCACAGCTCGCAGAACAACGTACGGTCTTCCAGCATCCTGGACATGATTTTCGAGTGCTCAAGTTGGAAGAGGTCATTTATATCAATAGTTATGTCCAATCGTGCCCATTCTATCCTCAGGAACGCCCGGCGCTGTCGTATTGAATCCTCTCATGATAGTATCGTGTTCGCCGTTGACCCAGAGAACGAGAGCTCTTGGGAATCTGACCAAGACATAGACCCTTGATCTAAAATTGCTCAGTTACTGTAATGAACCTGAACTGTGCCTCAGTGACACACGACAGCAATCCTACTACATGTGAAGTTCGCAGTGAGTTTCACGAGAATAACTCTCTGTCAATCTCTGACCAGCGTTCTAGCCAGGCAAACTTCTTGTCTGAGGGCTTGGGCCAAATAGTTTCTGCGAATTATTTTGAAATGACACTCCTTGAACCCAATCACCCCAATAGCATGAGCACCATCTAGCAATAAACACAACACAATGCAATCGCATCACCACATATACCTCCAATTCACGGCTTCAAATGCTATCGCAAGGACGAAGCTTTGTACGTGAGGAGCTAGTACGTAGACAGTAAACACTGCGGTACGTCTTCGGCCATTGATCATGTCTCCTATCACTGGGCTATTCAAATCGCTTGCCCCATATCAAGCTGGAAGTTCTGGGCACGATGGGGTTTAGATTCGTCGTGCGATCATGCATGACAGTGAAGTGAGTTGAACCATTGAGTAGCGTGTTTGTGATGCATGGGTAGTGTCCTTCTTGCAGAGCAATTTTACTAGGCCCAGAGGTGCCTACGAAGCGCGGATAGGTGATCTTGCCCAATTCATCTCCAACCTTCCTTTCTAGGCCTCGTTGACGAGATGAATCAAGACCGCAGATCAAGCTCATACCATGTATCGGCAGTCATGGAAGTCCAGTAACATGTGGATGTGAATGAGGGACACTGCAGGGCCGCATGTAAGTATCAGACCCCTTGACAGCTACCCTCTTCCTCCTCCACGCAGAGAGGCAAGAAAGGGACGTACTCAAATGATGGATTGAGAAGCAATCTATGTAGGTAGAACGTATTACGTATATATTGGTATGCTCATATCAGACCGTTTTTGTGTGTAATTTGACGTTCTGAGGAGATATAAAGGCTGGATCTGCCAGCCCGGGAGTATCCCCCAGGTCTGCAAGTCCTCCATCTCCACTACCCTCGAACTACCAGCTGTCTTCTATCTTCACGCTCTTTGCGCTCTATTGCAGAATGACCACACAGGAATTCGGTCACTCTTCCTTCATTGGCGGCCAAGATGGCGATCTGTTCAGTGACATCCTGGTCATGAACGAGGACGGCGAGCGCCGCGGCTACTGTGCTCCCACTCGTGAGATACTGACATTGCTTACACTTAGGTGGCTTCATTCTCGGAGACCCGAGTATGTTATGCTCGCTGGGGTTTGTGTGCGACATATGTATTCATTGGCACCCGAATCGTAGACAAGAACCAGATCGACCCACGTAAGCCCTTCTTCAGCGTCGAAGTACACTGGGGCGGCATTGTACGTTCAAGTTGTTGGCTCACCTGCATTAGCACTAGTACTTACCTTCCTCTCAGATCGATGGCATCGCGCTCACCTACAATCTCAAGACCGGCGGCACCATCACGCTCAAGCATGGCAGCGGTGGGGCTTCTGGCAGGAACACCTCCAAAATTACGCTCGCTGGTGCGCATCCGCTCTCAAGCTATTCCGTTGCAACAAGAAGACTATTGCTTTCGCTCACAATTATCCCGTAGCGGACGAGGTCATCGTCGGTGTCCATGGACGTGCTGGTCACTCGCCCAGCTACGGGCGGATCATGGTTATCACGATTGCCTTTGTCATTTACAACAAGACTAGCGATACCCTCCGTACCGTAGGTGTGAGTATCCAGCCGAGCCTTATCGTCCAAAACTCCATAGAATTGCCGCTGAATGTGGTTCCCTGTACGCTCTAGCCGTTCGGTGACATGCACCACCGATACGAAGGCACGCCGTACTACTGCTCTGATCCGTTCGCCTTTGGGGGCTTCTCGAAGGACTCCGCATCTTCTTGTGAGTACTGTGTGTTGTCCGTGTCATGGTGTTTGAACACGTTCCAACACGATACACGCATTGGGATAGTCGGACTCTCTGGCTTGTTCTTTTTCAAAAATAACGGCCAGAAGTAGAGTGACTCACTATTCACAAGTGCGACCATGCACCGGGGAGGAAACCACTGAGCCTCGCGTCGTCGATTGGTCCGTGGTCTCCATAATTTGCCTCTTTGGGTAAAAACATTGTACGAGATAGCGAACACATGAATGAATCTGCCGTCATAGTCAGTCGTCCAACGGTTGTTTTACAGGGCTGTGGGAGCCTATGAATCTGGGATGATGATGATCCCGCTAGTTTTGAAGTCCTCCAGCATTAACACCCAATAACCAGAAAATTGAGCTCCAATTGTGTCCTGTACCGGATCGAATGACTACCAAATAATAGAAGTCCGATCAAGGCCCATGGGAGTAGAAACTCGAAGGTGTGCTGACATATTGATGACCCAGATGTCAAGTGCAGTTGAGCAAGGCCATAGTGGAATGTGTCGCAATCGTCGACGAGGGCTCACTATGTTAAGTCAGTTGGTCGGCCTTGCGGCCCATCGTAGGTAGTCTTCTTATAATCCTTGATTAAGCACGTACATACATAACATGGGGAGATAGACGGTAATACAAGGTGAAGGTCCTAGTTCAACGTAAGCAATGCAATCCGATCTTGCCGTATACCATATAATAGCACATAACGATGTCCGTCTGCCTTCTGACGCAGAACCGCATCCCTAATCTGCTGAGCATAACCAGCATGATGTGTCGGAAGCCCGATGGCAATCGTCCGCAGTGTCTCTTCGTTTGTCAACCAGTTCGAGTTCTTCGCCATCTCGTCGAATACCGCCGTGGACACCTCCACTGCGATTGTCCGGATGCCTGGGAGCGCGTTCTTCAATGCGACAGCGCTATCATACGCTAGGGTGAAGGGAAGGTTAGTCGCTGAAGGCCCAGGGCGACCGAGCGGATTACCTTTGTTACTGTAGAGTCCCTTGCCGCCCTTGCGCTGCTTCTTCAAATCGTTCGGAAGAATAACAAGCGTCTCAGCTGAAGGCACAACCTCTTTCGCCGCAGGTTGTGGCTGCGACATGTCAACAGCCGTCTGGCTACCCGAAAGATTGGAGTCATATCGTTTCTGCTCCGTGATGTGATGTTGCAGGTACGCAACCAGGTCAGGCAGTTGTACTAGTGAAACAATGGGTCAGCTCCCAGTTGGAACTCCGCGTCGATGGAGTGTACCTTCAGTCTCTGTGCCGCGGAGGACGCTCTTGACCTTGTATACCGGAGTTAAACCTGCACGAGGCTTCGCATGGATGATAAACCTATCACCTACAAGTCAACACTATCCACAGAACTACGAGAGCACCACGGCTCACAAGATACCCTCAGTTTTACAGAGCTCGAGATGGTCTTCAGTCTCCCCGTCCTTGAACACGGCTTCGTACATGAGATCCGCGTTGATGTTGTGTTTCCAGAGCATGGCTGCGATCTCCAGTCGCTCCGTCAAGAAACCCGGCTGGTAGGAGACAATGTAAACGTCACAGCGGCGAGGGCACCAATATCCGAAGGATTTCTGCTCCTTGAGGTTCTCTTGCGACTCCCAATACCGGTTTTGATACGGGGCGAGCGTAGCTGTGATCTTCTCTATGTAGATCTGTAGTGCCACAGCGGCCTTCGGGATTGTGTTCGCGGTCGGGGGTGTGTATCGTCGGATGACATGATCATACCTACACAACGCTCAGCCAGGGCACTGAGAAACTATACGAG
Source organism: Lignosus rhinocerotis TM02 (assembly GCA_000743315.1). Classification (NCBI taxonomy): domain Eukaryota; kingdom Fungi; phylum Basidiomycota; class Agaricomycetes; order Polyporales; family Polyporaceae; genus Lignosus; species Lignosus rhinocerus. The sequence continues at coordinate 41,226 of KN050103.1, read as the reverse complement.
AACAGGGTTCACCGTCCACCTGCTGCCAAGACGTCGGAACGCTTGTTCTTCCGAACCGCCATGAAGCAAACACCATTTGCAAAGTAGGTGTTGTGGTGCCCAAGTAGGAGCGGGTCGATCTGGATAGGTCGTGTCACGCCAGAGACATGGGCGAAGTGGATGGTGCTGCTGATATCCTTAATGTATGGGTCGAGTAGGGTACGCATGAGTGGCGAGGACTTGTCTAAACGCTCCACAAGAGCATCCACTGTATCATCTGTCCCTCTAGTTAGCTTGGGTACCAATGATGGACATGAAAACAGTTCGAACATGTCGCTGCTAGTATCTCCAACTCGTCAATGACAGACCGTGAGACGCCTTTAAGCTTGAAGTTGTTACGCTTCTGAGACTTGCTGGACTTGGTATTGGTTAGCATGTCGATCGTTTCGCCCTGCATGTCAGGTGGCACGCGCTCCAAAGCCGTCTCGAGGACTAGAAGTGAATCAGAAAAACGGTCGAACTCAGCGGTGGCTGACGTACTCTTTGAATGAGATATCACAATCATGAAGTTTTCAGAGAGATCGCCGAAGATATCGAAGCAACTGTTCACAATCCCGATCTCTTCCGCTGCTGCAGCATTCGGTCCATCAACGAGATCGGGGGTGATGATGTCGAATACAGCGACTTTGGACGTTCGAGGATGTCCTGCAGTGATGCTAGAATGACGTCGTGAGGCGAGTCCGTTAAGGAGTTGTCGGGACCACACTTACTTTGGACGATAGATGTCGCAGATATGGTAACGCTTGATGCGTTTGTAGTCTGCCCGAGCGGCCGTACGTGCGAACGGGGGCAGCGCATTGTGGGGCAGAGTGACAACCTCGCCGTGACGATCCAGGTACACCGCACGGTTGTGGTCCTCTTCGACAGGGTTCGTGACCGGCATGAGAAGAGGCGTCTCCGAGTCGACGGCACCATGAATGTGGAAGAGTTGCTCTAGATGGTCTATGACGAGCGGATTGAGCGATGCATGCTCGGGAGGTTCTGCGTCTAGATCATAGAGGAACGACCGGACGGGTTTCACGGGCTGACTGAAGAGTGTTGATAGGACAGCAGGCAGGTGAGGAGATTCGGCCTTGGCTGCAGGAACATCAGGACCGAACGAATGTATTAGGGATTCGAAGTCATACCAATCATATTTAAAGCTCCCATGACGTATTCATCCTCCACACGGGTTGGCAGCAGAGGACTCTGGGAAAGCTGCAACGCAGTGGGTCGACGATCAGGGTCATGCTGAAGCAACCAAGTAATGACTATGATTGCGTATGTCAGCTTCGTCAAACCTATAGCGGCAAGGTTTACGCAACCCACTCTGTTTCTGACGTGTCCGCTTCGGATCCCAATCAGACGGGAAAATGATCGACGGCAACCTCAGGTTTGGGATAACCCTGCTTCGCTCCGAATCGGTCTTGAAAAAATAGTTCATTTCGAAGAACACGATCTATGGTCCGTTCAGCAAGATACAGGAAGCCCGACGAAGCTAGAGTGCCTACCCCAAGACTGTACATGTCGGCCTTGGCGCTGCTGCGTGGTGAGAGGACCTTGTGCTTCTTCGACTCGGACTTGTCTGTCCGCTTCATCTCCGGAGCTATGTAGAGCATTGTTCCGACATCTTTGGAGGCATGTTGAGAAATCATTGCCATTCAGGCAGTCACACTTGATGATAACATACCTAAGGTGATCTCTTGGTTATGCTGGCTCTCTGGGACCTTGTCCGAAGGGTCAACGGCATCCATACTCTCCGTAGCGAGGCCGAAGTCCCCAACTATAGTGAACCGTTGCTTCAACAAAACATACTAGATCTGAAATGACTCGATATCTCGTACCTTTGCAGTCACCCTTAGCATCTAGATCACCCGTCAGTACAGCCACTTTGGGTACGAACGCCAGAGGCACGCACCGACGAAGATGTTGGTCAACTTGATGTCTCGATGTAGCTACGAGGTCATGAGCCATAAGTTTGATGACGGTGTCTGCTCTAGTACTCACGATACCCAAACTTGACATATGGACTAGAGCGTCCAGGACTTGATGAAACAGACGCCAGGCGTCCTCCTCGTCCAAACCTTCAGCAATTCGCTGAGGCCATTTCAGTCAGTCAATGTCCACTATCTGTGAATCGCACACACCTCCCGTAGCGTCTGGCGCTCGACAAACTCCTACGAGACATTAGGTCAGAGTTGTCCTGGTGTATGGAAGCAAGTTCGTACCATCTGAATGTATAAGGTACGCCTCAATGCAGGGGGAGACGGGGATCTACGGATTGTAGTGCTACCATTGATTGGGATCGGCTTGCCTTTGAGATTCGTGGTCGGCAACAGGGACAAGTCGTCACTCTCGTCCTCATCGAACAGTTCATCGCTGCTGTCGCTCGCGTTGTTGTCATCGTCGCTCTGGGAACTCGTGCGCGAGAAATGGATGCTCGGGAAATTCGAATGACGGCTCGTTCCAGCAGAATCGAGGTCCTTCAGGTCGTAAGTTGTGAAGTGGCCGTCGAATTCGTCGCTCGATCGCCTCGGCTTAGATGTCAAGCCGTCAGTCTCGTCCGTCCTGTCGGACTCCTCTGACTCGGAGCCAGGGTTGTTCATGGGCAGGCCTTCGGATGTCTCGACCCACGTTGTGTAGTATCGCACAATGAACCTGTGATTAAGCCGACTTAAAGCGCTGACTTCACGGAAGATCTTGTCGTTCCCGACGTCACGGAGTTTGATCTTCTTGACTGGAACGACATCAACACTGACGGTGACAGAGAAGTGCAAGCGACACGTACCTGCATAGATCCGGTTGTCAATTTTGTTTCTAGCCTTCACCACTTGACCGAATCCGCCGCGACCCTGCCTGATATCAAAAATTGGGTTCGCGCAGACACGAAACTACCACATACGAGAATCTCGAGTTCTTCCCAGTCCTCCTTCCACCGACTCGCATGCCTCGCAGTTGGGGGCGGCATCCTGAAATAGTCAGTCTCTGGAGAGCCGACTGCGAAGCCATTGACGACCGGAGTCTTCGGGCCTATCGTACTACATAAATACCCAGATAGCCCTTTAACATCTCTGAGATCATACCTGAGAAGGGAATGGTCGGTGTGTGACTCGCAGGCAGAAGAGGCGGTGATACGAGATCGACAAGCAGACTCTGGCACGTCACACTCCCTTTCTTAGTTGGGGAGAGCATAGTGGCCGCTTTCTGCGACAGTATAGGCGACATCGTTGCTATGGTACGATGAGAACATGCCCAATGTTCACCAATTGACATAGAGCGACACTCACATAAGCGGAGCGCTGTCTGAGGATCAGGGTATCTCTCCATGACGTCGCGCCCAAGCAACATCTGCAGCAACACAATGCCCGCGGCATGGATGTCACGGCCCTTCGTGTACGTTAACTTGGACTCAACGGGTGGCATCCTGCGAACGGGACGACCGGCAGGTTTAGCAGAGGCTTGCGATTATGAACTGATTGCATTCCATACCATCCATCAGGGGTGTCATCCTCGTCGGCTCTAGGATCATAATTGAACCCGAATGGGTCCGAGCGATGCAAGTCAAGTAGCCGTACATGGTACCCTACCTTGAAGATCTTCACGACCTTCGCCGAACCCGCATCTTCCTTCGGAGCTAGACCGATGCATTTCAGGCTGAGTCCTGTATGTTGCGTGAGCTCTCGCTCGAGTGAGGGAAATAGATTCTCAACCTCTGTGCACAATGTCTGCGTGATGGACGACTTGTAAAGCGGAGAGTATCTGGATCAGATAATCCTGTACAGATGTAAATGATACAAAAAAGAACAGAGCAAACCACTCCAGACACTGACCATGACGCGGTCTTCGCGGAGATTATCCGTATGCTCGAGTACATCGTACAAGGTTACAGACGGACGCTGCTCTGTGAGAACGAGCAGGCGGGGCGAGGAGTTTACATTTGGAGTCTTCAGCTTAGCAGCCAAAATGGGGAGCAGATTTGGATGACGGATCGAAGTTAGACGTTGGAGCTCAGTCTCGACTTGCCGAAGCTTCTTCAGCCCTACGGACGATTATAAGCGATTCATCTGGATGGGTCAACCTATGCTGCGCTACCTTGGTTCGTTGCGTAGTAGTGCGAGACGAATGTGATAGACAACATCTCAAGCGGCATAGTGGTCAGCGGTTCATCGCATATGGGTTCGGCCTGGTAAACAGTTCCCAAACATTCTAGCGGATGAATGAGCTCGCCTGTCCAAGACGCTCTACAGGCCCTCATAGCACCAACCTTGTCTCGGATGAAAGAGTCGTACTTTGTAGAAAGAACGACCTCGCCACTTAACCTCGCGTTCGAATGACTCGATTGGCGTCGAGTCCTCCGCCGTCGGGACTTCCGTGGCATCCGACATCGCCCGCTTGCGAGCCTGCTGCAACCGCTCGCGTTCGGCCTGCTGCTTATAGACGTCCTCGCGGATCTGATCGGTTAGCTTCTGCGCGTACTCGGCGTCCCGTCGCTTCTTCCTCTCCGCCTCTTCTTCCACCCGCTGCTTCCTCGCCCGCTCCTCCTCAACTGCACGGCGGTTCATCTCGGTCGCAAGCGATCCAACCACTTCGACCGGAGGCTGGACGTTTTCCTCCATCCAATCCTTCGCGAAGCAGATGATCTGGGGTATATCAGCGTCACGCTTGTTGGGGTGTAAGGGGACGAGGTACCTGGAAGACCATCTCCGATCCCTTCTTCTGCTGTGCTTCATCGTGAATGGCATGATTCAATCTCGTGATCTGATCCGGTCTGAGTCCAACAATGGGCTGTTGTATCGTAAGAATTGGAGGGGCTCCTGTGGGATAGGTTCTAGGTAACCTGTGGCCGAGAATGATTCAGCTATGAACATATGTTCGGATGACCTACACTAGATGAGCAAGGCTTGACAACACACACTTCGATGGGATTACACTGCTTCTCCACAGTGACCATACTTCCCTTACAGATGGAGGTTGTGTTGCCAGTAAAATAGCGGAAACCATTCACATGGCCTCTCTCCTGTGTGCCTGACGTCATCCAGATGCACGGTAACATAGGCACATAGACACATTTGTGTGTCTTTGTCTAGATATGTAGACGCTAGCTGTCCATTACACGCTAGGAACACCGTGACCTTTCTACTTATTTCATATGCGCCTAGCGTGTAACGGACATAAGTACGTCAAGGTAATATCGCAATACCTTTATGGCGCCTAGCGTGTAACGGACATTAGTACGTCAAGGTAACATCGCAATACCTTTATATGATATGAGAAAGGTGTCGTTGCGTGACGTTACTGAATGAGTACTGTTCAAATCATGCCGTTTCCTGTCCATGGATTGACAGCACATATGTCCAAGCCAACTCCGAGAAACACGGAGAACGCCTTCAAGTGTGGCCAAAGTCTGTGATAGAAATTGGTTGCGGAGGTAGAGTTCCTCATATCAACGCGTCTCTATGAATCAATTTCTCACTAGGGCGGCCCACGAGGTGTCGATGACTCGACTTGATTCACCCCCCTCGAAAGGACTTGTGGGCGCTTGCTATGTGGAGACATCCAAGGTGGCCGGAACTGTTCACGTCGTCGACAGACATATACGACCACTCACTTGATGTTCAAATTAAAGCAAATCTTCCTCTGATACTCCTCCTTTGGATATGTGACTCTGATAGTGAACTCCGGTAATCTGGCTGCGCCCTAATACACCGCGGATCTGCATGAGCGCTAGTAGCCACTGGCACAACGCCGCAAGCTTGACCGACCTTCCACGCTTTCGGGGGAGGGCACTCGATGTAGTCTTCGTCAAAGATACTCTGCGGTTATGCTAAGGAGGAGATTCACAAACACAAGGAGGGCAAACATACCTTGATGGCGGTGATTTCCTGTTGCTGCAGATCTTCGACGTTGGGATCCATTGTCGAGATCGCTGAGCGAGTGTGGTGTAGATGCTTGAGGAGGGGAGGGCCCAGGGGACCTCGGCAGCTCAAGCGTGCATCGCGCCGTTGTTGTCAAAGGAGGTCAAAGGCGTTGTCGTGGTGGTCGAGTAAAAAGCCAAGCTGGGTTCGCATGCGGGATTGTTTGAGGTTCTCCAGTCACGTGTACTTGCCCTTAGTGAACGCGCTTAGATATCCTTTTTGGGAATTGGGTCGCTCCGCATGACGCACTGCAACAGCGAATGGGAGTCGCACAACCGCAACATCAATGACAACAAAGTGAGTCCTTGTTTGGCCATGTGGGTCCTCTTATGATGTTCGTCCGACTCGTAAGCATGCTACATATAGTGTGGTGATCGTGTGTTATCACTGCTGAAAAATTCTCGCTTGATCTTCATCGAACCCACACTTCCTAGGCATGAAGTTCCCGTGCCATGAATTTCAGGCATCGTCCATCAGCGAGCTGGGTTCTACCGTGTTCGTCGCGATTAAGCTTTAGTGAAGTACTGGTCGTCAACATCGCTTCAAGACGAGTACGATGATAACATAAAGTGTCAGAGGGTGAGTTATCGGATATGGTTTTCAAGGTATTCTTGAAGAGTCTGGGGTAGGGTTTGAGTGTCTGGTAACCGCTAATTTGTGCTCGTAGCCATTGTTCGGTAAACACCTTCGCTCTGACAAACAACCTGACGATCTACCGTTGAAATCGATCTCGACCACCTAACAAAACCAATGACTGAGCACAGGCGATGTAACACTAAAAAGCGAGAGGAGATACACGGCTTTCTAGGTCATGAACACAGCTACTCATTCACCACGGGCGCAGGAGTCTTGATCTCCTTCAGGCCCTCAACGACCGACGCCATCTTCCCCTGCTTCCACTCCCCACCCCACCCCTGCCTCCTCTCCCTCCTTATCGTTCCCGGCGTCGTAGGGACGCGGACTCCAGAACGCCTCGCGTAGCTGTGCGTGCGCCGAACATACCCATGCGCGCTGACCCGGTACGCGCTTCGCACCCAGTACGGCACCGTGCGCATCTTCGCGAGCGCTGTCGGGAGGGGCGTAGTCGGGCTCACCTCGGGCTGGAGCAGCCCCCGGTCCGCTGAGATGGCACGGGGGCGCATGGCGCTTAGGATGGCAGCACGCGCGCGAGCCTCCCGCTGCTGGTGCTGTAGTGGTGACTCCTCGTCTGCGGGTGTCTCGGGCGCAGTGCCAGGGGGTTTGGCAGGAACGTTGAGTACAAGGGTGTACGATAGAGCTGAAGAGCCCCCAGAGATCGCAGACTGCGGTTCGAAGTTGGGGGCGTGGGGTGAAGGGATGTCGATGACGAGAGTATAGCGCACAGGACGGTCCGCCTCAGAGCAGACGGCGGCGGAGTGCGGGCCCGATTGTGGGACGATGAAGCTCGTGCGTGCTATTGGGGTGGCGGACCGTAGCGTGTTAATGCTACGACGAAGCGCAATGCTGCGACGATGGCTCTCGAGGCTGCACGCTGTGTATGCACTCTGGATGTCGGTGCACGCACTGTAGGCCGTGTATGCGTCAGAGTTGCGGGTCAAGCGCTTCTCTTGAGTGGTGATGCGGTAGAGGTCTAGGTAAGTGTTGACGTTGACTTGCTGGGCGATCTGCGCGATGGACGGAAGCTCGTCGACAATGGTTTCGCGTAATGGACGAGACACGCGAGCGAGCCGGCGGAGTCCATGGTAGCGCTCCTCGCGCATGTCCGAGGTCTCGATGGGAGAAAAGGGCGAGAACGGGGACATAGGACTCAGAAGCCCAGGACTTCTGATACTGCATACATGCACACTGAACCATGAGAGATTTACATATGAATGGCCTGACATACGATGCACACTGAACCATGAGAGAATTGCATATACATGGCCTGACATACCGATTGTACCATAGGGGAGATCGAGGTCTAGCTTGAGCACGCCCGACTGGCGACGCGAGGTCGAGCGTATTTGGTATAGCCTTGCCCTTGCGAGATTTTGCGCGGGGTACTTGTAGCCCACTCATCGGACCAGGAGCAGACTGGCGCGGGGAGTTGACCGGAGTGACCTTGTAGTGGAGCACAGGTGCCGATGGTGTTTTTGCCTTCGCTCCCTTCCTCCCTCGATTTTCTACAACAACCTCCCTCACAATATGGGCCCCGTCAGCCAGGGGAGACGAGAGGACGGCGTCGATTATAGGCATCTCTCCGAGGAGGTCTCCGACCTTCCTACTCGACTTCTCGAGCCGCCGTCTCTGCTTGGTGGAAAGCTTGCTTAGCTTGAAGACGGGCCAAAGGCTGCGGGAAACATGAGCGACGTTGTTTGCAGATCCGCGTTTGTTGAACATCTCAGCCGTTGTTGCGGGAGAATGGGAGGACAAGCCAGGAATTGAACCAAAAAGAGCGAGAGACGAACGCAGGGACCAGCCGCGAAGCGAAGAAAAGGAGACGTACGGAACGTCGACGTCGACCAGGACGAGAGACAAAACACTGCGCTCGGCTTACTTATAATCACAGACGGCCCCTCGCTTCATGCTTCATGTCGTTCGAGCTCCTGACAACGCCGAAGTCGATGCATGTTCCGAATCCCAACAACGAGATGTTCTCATCACCATCACTGATGGTCGAGTAGCTTGGTGCTCAGGCCGGCGAATCATGTGTGCAGCTGTATGCTCTGGAGCAAACACTGAGTGACTGACCTGGACGTGGGATGAGTTCAGCACTATGGTAGAGCTCAAAGACTTCTCGAGCCTAGTAAATTAGTAGCTCATTGGGGCAAACCAGGGGCAAACATCGAGCTAGCGGTGAATGTTGACCGTAGCAATGAAAAGCACATATTGGATCTACCACGATCAGCATTCAATCCGATATGGTGTAGTGGCTAACATTATCGCCTCTCACGCGATAGCCCGGGGTTCGATTCCCCGTGTCGGAACTTTTGGCCAATCTGACTCTGGACAGTGTGAAAGCACATATTCAGCCGCCAGAAGTGAACTAAGCTATGTACTTTCCCGCTTGCTGCCACCGCGCTCACTGGAGACCTTTCAAAACAGAGATAGCGTAACACCTGTCTCAAGACTCTTATTTGCTTGGACGAATATCTTTAGGCTACATCTACTGGTTGACTGGGCTAACCGGGGCGTTGTCCGCCCATGGGAGACTGAATCTGTGTATGTGCTCCGATTCTTGGAAGCAGGGACCATGCAATCACTGAATCTGTGTATGTGCTCCTATTCTTGCAAGCAGGGACCATGCAATTACGGTGTGCCTGTACTTACACCATGGGACGCCGGCAGGGAACCTCCCCAACCACACATACAGCTTCCGACATCGCAGCTGACATCTACCTGCCATACAACAAAGGGACTGTGGGCCTCACGGCCTGCGCGAAGGATGGCAAGTGGAGGATGTTCGTGCACGTAATAGGATGGTCTGCCCTGGTCAGCGTTCTGTATATGAAGAACAGCTGTCTACGTCCTCTTCGCCGATTCTATTCAGGTTTCTGGGCATCAAGTGCTTGCGTATATGTAGGTGGACTTCGCAAGGATTGACGTTGCTTAGCGTCTTGGGCAAGAATTGATTTGTCCACCATGATTCTTCAGCATAACTTCTCTAGAGGTATATTGTTAAGAATTGATTTGTCCACCATGAGTCCTCAGCATAACGTCTCTAGAGGTATATTGTTGTTGACCGTGCAATTTCCAGAAAGATCGCCCTACCATTCACTCTGACCCGTTTGGCAGCAACTACTTCTTTCAGTCTGGTTCACTACGTCTTTGTCGCCTGTGAGGGTCTTGACCGCATCTAGAGATGCGGCCCAAGACGACCACTCTCTCCCACAGAGGACCGGTAGGTAGAGATGTAGATCCGCCTACTTTCCTTCCATTCCAGCAGTGGACTAGACATGATCTATTCAGTCAAATTTTGTACGTTCAGACCAAAAGCAACTTGCAGCTCCCTTCCATTCCAGCAGTGGACTGGACATGATCTATTCAGTCAGTTTTTGTACGTTCAGACCAGAAGCAACTTGCAGCTTCTCACACCGGCCTTTCATCTGTCTTGAAGGTACATCAGGCACCTGCTGAACCACATTTCTCTGATGCTTCTCATGCCGTCCCTCATGAAGGTATTTTTGGCGTTTCACCGGTTGTATAAGAGGTCGTAGGTATACTGAGTGTATGTCCACGGCATCCTCTGCTCACTTCCCTCCTACGCACCACAATTGCTCTGAAGATCAACAATCATACTTGACTCATACAATGCAGGGCTACATTAACTCGTCCGTTGTCGGTGGCCGCGCTGGCTACATCTTCAACGATGTGTTTGCCATGAGCAAGGAGGGTGGGTCCCAATTACATTGCCTCACCATCCGACATTCAGGCCCCCACTGACCAGTTACAATCAGGGAACTTCCTTGTCGATGACTACAGTATACGCTCCGCACATCACGCATCTTTGTCCACGCTGCTGATGGTGTGCTCCCAGACAAGCCTGCACTCAACAAGACCTACCCCATCGCGCGCATCACGATCTCGAGTGGCTACATTGTACGTATCCGGGTTCCTCACGACTGACTGTCTCACTCTACGTCTGTGCAAAGGTCGACGGCCTTGCTGTGACCTACCAGCTCGCTGACAGCGAGGATACCGTGACGTTGAGCCACGGTAGCCAGTGGAAGGAGCCCAATGGCGAGGTGGTCTTCGGACGTTCGTGACTTTTTCATCCTCTACCATGCTTGTAGGACTGTATCTTTTATTCACAGCCAAGGAGGTCCTTGTCGGGGTGTTTGGCCGCGCGGGCATGCAGACGTTCTACAAGCGCGACATGGTCAACAAGATCGGGTTCGTCATCTGCGACCTCGAGACGGGCGACATCCGCAACGTTGGCGTATGTCTACTATTCTCTACGCGCGAGCAGGACCAACTTAGGGTGCTTGCTAACTGGGATTTTGGATCCACTTCATACACCAACAGCCGTTCGGGAACGAGAATACCAGCAATGACGGCGAGCCATTCTACACCTCCGACGTACTCGCATTTGGCGGGTTCGCTGAGCACACCAATCACCGTACGTCACGGCCCGCGCCATGTTCTGTATTCTTGACTTTGACGGTTCTATTCTTGGCAGTCGGGCTTTCTGGCTTGTTCTTCTTCAAGGACGTCAGCCGCCAATGAGCATGTGCGCGTGACCTATAGGTATATGGCGCCGCTTTCTGCTCAAGCTTTCTTGAAAGATTTACCTCGAATCATGACGTTGTTGAATGCGTGGGATGAGCATTGGCTCACTGCTGCAGAATTTCTACCATTGAATGCACGATATTCCCCGGGACGGCACCATAATCAGGATCCTGTAACAGGTTAGAGGTAAGTGAACCGATTTACAGCTGGCATCAACGCGTCCAAGGCCTGGCCTTCATGGTGGAGCACACTCCGCTCTCGTATTCGTCTGAGAATGGTCTTGTTTGGTGGACGATGTAGTCCCATGAGAGGTATACCCTTCATAACATGCAGCCTGCTCAGTTGTGCGGGCTTGTGAGATGTCCACCCCTTGGATGGTGGTTACGAAGGCGGTGTCGTGAAAGTTCACTCGGGAGGGGTTAATTCTACACCCAGTCGATTATCGTCAGTATTCTTCTCATGTTTTGTAACGTTCGAAGCTTGTAGCCGTGTGAGCTGGCCCGGAAGGAGGGTTGTGCTCACCGTCGGAGCATCTGTACTCTGTCAACTCTGATCAACTCTGAACATATATATCGTGAGCGTAGAGTGAGGCCGTGATGTCCATCGAAGCAGACGGTAGCTGGAGGTGGAGGAGGTAACGTGTAACCACACGGGACAACCGAAGCAGTGCAGGGAAGAAACATCAGCAGAACCTAATGAGAGCGCAGAGCGTACTAAGTGCTGACGAACTGATATCTCGACTACTACTAAACGAACGGGCGGACATAGCAACACGGTAAGTCGAAAACAAAGACCACAAGCGCATAGCAGGAAATGACACTGATAGCAGATAGCACAACACAAATGCCGGTTCTACCATGAGAAGGAAGAGCAACGGGCGAAGTGCCCAATAACCGGGAGATAGCTAGTATGCTTCTTGTGCAAGAAGGCATGTGTACTCAGACGCGGCTCGAATTAGCGGGGAGTCATTCTTGTAGAGCCGTTCGCAAGACGCCGAAACGCGGCTGAACGCTCGCTTTGGAGACGATGTCAATACCGATCAAGACGAGGTCCTCGAGCTTGTAGGGGAATGGCTCGCCCTGCCGTTCACGGGTGCCCTGGCAGTGCATAGCGTTCATGAAGTGTTCCGTCGATCAGCATTTAGCAACGAAACCGAGCACGCACGATGTATCTGAGCATCTCGCGAGCGGCGTACGTGGCGAGGTCTGCCCTGTTAGGCTGCTTCCTCTGGGAGAGAAACTTGCCGCTCCCACGGAGCACGCTTACTTGCCGCTTGTACGCCCAAGAACCATCCACAAACTGACAAAGGGAAGGCCGGCCCGAATGGTCAGATGGGGTTTCTTTTTCGGGGGCAGAGTACTGTACCTGGATCCGGAACGAGAGCTTTTGCCCTAATCTCACTGTGGGGAAGGCGAGGTCTGTCCCGTCCGGCATGTCGGCGAGATCGCCGTCCAGGGCGTTGTCGAGCCGGACACTCGGGGCATAGTTGAGCACGGCCTTCTGCCCTTTCTGGATAGGCGTGTATGGGATCTGCGGGAGTTCCTGTAGAGGGACGATTCGATTGGTCGCTCAAAGTGCTCGAAGGTTAGAAGCCGTGCTTACCAGGTAAGCTTGGGAGTTGCATGCCATGCTTGTAGCTGCAGGGTGGGCAACCAGATTGTTTGGAAGGGCGCGCTTTCGCGAAGCTTGGACTATTGCTGGCCCGATTTGATCGAAGTATGATGCACGCCCCCACGTGGTGGTAGTAGGAGGAATGATACTCGCTGTATGACCACCGAATTCGGTCACAGGGCTTGTAACTAGAGACCTCGGACACCGAGGAACATCGAGCGTGTAGACCATAGGGTGGTATATGCTAGGATGAACGTAGATCATCCCTGAATGACTCGGATTGGTGGGTATGTCCAGTGTCTCTGTTCCCGAGCTATGATGGAGGACGAAATCCAGAGAGCCATTGCGCGAAAGGAACGGTGGAGAGGCAGGTCTACCCAATCTTGCTGGGGACGTATCGACTAGATAGTTTGACGATGGAGCAGGGATGTTCTGCGCATACAAGAGGGAGCTTGCGTTGTAGCCGGCTGGATCGTACATAGGTGCGAACTGTTGGAACCCACGACAACCCTCGGAAACGTACTCTTGCCCTTGACCGGGTGGTTCACCATAGTATAGTGAGAAATGAGAGGGCATAACACCCAATGGGTGTCCTGGAATGGCGGGGTTGGCATCCGACGGTGCTCGGGGACTGAAAGGCAGGTGCCAGTGTCGGGGCACCTGGTCAGGTCCCACATCGTCCTTCAACCAATTGTCCATGTAGACTGTTTGTCTGCAGTGAGCGAAGCCGTTGAGATGCGCAAGGTGGGGGTGTACTTGGGTGGCAGGGGAAGACAGCCAACGACCGACCTCACATATGTGGATTCGGTCCTGGGTCATAGGCAATCGCGGACTTTGCGGACTTTGATATGCTAGCGCACATGCTATCATGCATCAGAAACTGCACCAGTTGTCAGTCGGAGTGGTTTGGATATCTTGGATGAATTCAATGAGGCGTCATACGATGGCATGCACATCTTGCTTTAGTATCTTTGCCCCAACCTCCCCTGCTTGGTACCTCCACCGCAGTGATGATTGATTCTGTGTCCTGATGAGCTTCCATTGGATACAGTCGGCACGTTCATAGGTCCTTAGGAAGCATAGGAGCCTGGACGGAAAATGTGAGGGTGCGGGGTCGGAGTTGTGGAAGACAACGTCGATTAACGCTGAACGGTGAGGCCGGTGAGGGGTGGTGCGCTCACAGCTGGCATACCCACGGTCATGCTTCGACCTGGTGTCCTTCTCCTGCTGAAGGCGGTCGAACAGTCCCAAGCGAGTATAAGGCCATTACCTTCGAGTTCTAGCGGTGGGGGCAGGAACCAGCGTGCTTAAAAGACGGCCGAGAGCCAATGATATTGATGAATAGTTGGATAGCAGACAGACCAGAACTTGAAGCCCTGCTGTTGAGACCAAATCCGGATATCATCGGAAATCCTTTGGCTTCGCTTTACATACATACCCCCACTTTCCGAGCCCATGAGTACAAACCTGCTGTACCACGAAGGTGAGTAGTTGTAATCGATGGCTAGTTTGAGAGTGTCATAACAGGGGGCGGCACTGCGCGCCCACTGTCAGGAACGCTGGAGACGCGATCCCGTGACAAACGCGTTATTTACGGGTGTTGTGACTGAACACGGTTGGCATTCCCAGGCGACGCCCACAGAACCAAACGCTGGTGTTGATCCATGTTCGGCTTTGCAGACTCACAGCGTCTCCTCCAGCTTTCTCCTGCTCCTCGTCGACGCGTTCGATCCTCTCAGTCCAAGGTCTCATATCCTTCGGTCTCAGGTTTCTCGTTTCTCGGGGCGTGGTGGAGGTGATCAGTTGGCAAAGCGATCTTGCAAAGCTAGCAAGGTGAGTACAACATCTCACGCTGTGCTTTGCATATTGCTCACTTTGCTGGGCAGCGGTAAGTAGTCAGCGGGATAAACAACAAGCATTCAATCAGCAAGTAACGATCCTACGAGTTCCCGACCTCTTGGTTCACAACACGTTCAGGCATCTCCCCTCACGTACATATCACGACTGCACATTTCCTCGACCTCTCTCAACTCATTTATACTAACGACATAACGCGAACAACGCGACAAGCACGATTCTGTTGTACTCACGATTCTGCACGGTTATCATTTCACTCACGAATCACGCTCACGACGAGATACGAGCACTAGAAGATGCGTAACACACTACCTCTCTTGTCTCGCCCTCCCGCTCCCAACTCGTCCTTCGCCCGAGCTCCGTCTCCTGTTCCGGCTTCAGACACCCCTTCTCATCCCGTCCCAACCATTCGTCTCATTTCCGCAACGCCGTCGGCAGTCGGCTCCGCTGGCGATGCCAGCACCTCGTTCGCAAGTTCTTCCTATGCATCCATTGCCCCCTTCGCTTCCTCTCCCCTGGCGCCTAAACCCGAAGTTGAGGCGTCTCGAAAGCGTCTTGTTCCAAAGAAGTCTAAGCTCGGGCTCCTCGGCGGCAGCAAAACGAAGGAGAAGGTCACCAAGGACTTCTCTGACGTGGTCCGCCGCGTGGGCGGCAACCCCTCGACCGGCCGCAGTGGCTTTGAGATCTACGTCGACCAGGGCGATGATCCGGAGATAGGCGACATTGTTGTGGTCAAGAAGAAGAAGTCCCGTCTCGGGCTCGACGGCATGAAGTGGGGCGCGCTCGGCGAGGTCACCAACATTCCCTCGGCAGCAAAGGACCAACCCAAGGCCACTCTGACGGAGAACCTCCTCAAAGCCAAGAGCGACGAGAACCAGAAATGGTGGAGCATTGGGCGTGGAAGGAAGGACTCGAAGGGCAAGGACAAGGAACCGAAGGCTCCTGCTCGTTCCAAGAGTGCGTATAACTATCTGTCTACACCACCTATTTGTTCTGACACAAGATGTTGTGTAGCCCCCGAGCCGTTGAAGCCCTTTGAAGGCCGCACTCGATTCAACTCGCTTGATTCTGGGATTCTCCTGAATAGTCCTGTTTCTCAGCCTGAGAAGCAGGGCACAGTGTCGTCTGTGAAGACGTTGCTCGAGATTCCAGTGGTCCACACCACGCCCGTCGCTGGTAATTACGACGAGAACGCCCCGATTGCGAGTGGTCTCCTCGCCTCCGATGCGCCGCCTACTGGGTCTATTGCTGTACGCGCGATTCGCTCAATGCGTTCGCTCGCGCGCATGGCCAGTTGGGCTCAACTCTCTAACGACAAGGAAGGCAACGCTGTCACCGCCCCGTCTGAGACGGTCAGGACGAAATCGAAGGACGAGAAGAAGACGAAGGAGAAGGACGAGAAGAAGAGCAAGGAGAAAGGCGAGATCAAGAAAAAGAAGAAAAAAGACAAGGAGAAGCCGAAGGAGAAGGAAAGCAAGGAGAAAGTGAAGGAGAAAGAGATAGAGAAAGAGAAGACCATTCGCTACTCTGGCAGTAGCTTCGAGGCGGGCGCGCTCAGCGCACAAGGCAGCCCACCTCCCCTGAGGACGGATGATGGCGCACGTACACTCACCCGCAAGAAGCAGAATGTACTCGGACTTGGCCTTCCGTCTACCATGCGTCTGTCAACAGTTCGCGACGTCTCGGGTTCGAGTACCGGATCGTGCACTGGCATTCCCCAAGCTCCCCAACGGCTCTCAGTGGATTCCGCACATCTCATCATGAATGCGCAAGGGCGTCCATCCTCGATCTTGTCAAGCGGTTCGTCACTTCGTCCGCCCTCTACGGCATCCGGTATTTCCACCTACTCCGGTCGCTCCCCGCGCTCCTCCTCGAGCTCTGTCGTCTCTGTCCGATGGGACGAGGCAGGGCTCAAATCGGTGAAGGAGAGGCAACGCCAGGAGCGTCGTACCCGAAGAGAGAAGGAGAAGGACGGTGGTAAGACGTCGCGCGAGAGCCGCAAGTCATCCGAGTCGCGGCGGCGCACCCCGATCTCTGAGATCTTCCCTGAGGCTCAGATGCAGGCGCAGCAGCGCAATTCTACTGCTTCGCTCTCGCCGCCTGTGTCGCTCCTCGAAAACCCGCTTGTCAGGGTGGAAGAGGCGACTGCGGACGGACACTCTGCACCCACCGATGATGAGCAGCCACAGGAGGGCGTTAGCGTGAGCGAAACGCCTGTCAAGCGCGCGCGTCCTAGGCCAATGTCTGAGCAGATGCTCGGACGCCCCCGTCCTCAAGCCATTTGTGACAACAGCGAGGGTGACGGTGAGTCCCTCTGGAGCTTGGACGATTGGTTATTTGTTGACTTTCTGCCGCTAGCGATGCTTTCACTACTTGACGCGGCAACGAACGACCTGGCCTCCCTCATCAATCGCTTAGATCTTGAAGCGACCCCTGCAAGCACTAACAGCACTCCGCTGAGGCTGTCGCCCATGCAGATTGGCGAGGATAGTCCTCTCAAGGTCCGCGCATTCCACCGCGGCAGCCCACTCCGGGGCGAGCTCCGTGAGAGCGCGGCGTCCATCGCGTCACTCAGGCCCTATGCAAAGTCACAGTCATCGGCCGTTCCACAGAAAGTCTCGCTGCAACCCTCGCAGACGGCGTCCAACACTGCCATCCTTCTTGATCAGCAGATCGCACCGTGGAACGAGCTCGACTGGAAGGTTTCCCCTCGGAAGCCGCTCGTGAAACCCAAGCCCGCATCTCACCTGATGCACCAGCGCATGCTCACACCCTCACCCGCCGAACCCATTCCGGTATTCCAGCCCCTTCGACCTGCGACGACCAAATCGAAGACGACGCTTCTAGCGTCCGAGCCGGCGTCACGCAGTGCGACGCCTCCTGTCTCCACCAAGGCCCCCGCGCCGTCTTCGCTCACCTTCGGCTCGCGTCCCTCCAAGATCGGGCTCAAATCCTCGAAGGGCGAAGAGGAGGCACAGCCCTCCCCAACGCCCGTCTTTAGCAGAGTCGGTATTCACGTGCGCAAGGGCTCGTCTCTTGTGCCGATGAACAGCAAGGGCAGCATGGGCAGTCTGCGAAGGATGGGCATCTCGATGACTCCGGAGGCGCGTAAAGGACTTGGACTGAGCGGTACCCTTGGCGGGTCCACCGAGCCTGATGTCGATCCCGAAGATCCCGATTCGGACATTCCTGATGAGCTTCAGGTCATTCTGTCAGGCCAGTCTGACGGCGAGATGTCCCGCCCTCTCACACCGTTCGACGACACGCTGTCGTTCCGGCCTCCGCCCTCGCCTGGTTCTCCGCCCAAGATCGCGCTTCCTGTCCCTGGATCCGATGCTGAGGATCACGTGGAGGCGCCGTCTGCAGCGCCTGTCTTCCAGGCGCAGTTGTTCGATGCCGAGGCGAACGAGGCAGAGCTCGATGACGGTGAACACTGTCCGACATCGCCGTCTGAGGACGACACGAAGAAGTCGTTCGACTTCACAGGCGAGCTGCGCAAGCTCAACGAGTCCGGTGGCTCTGACCGCGCTAGCTTCGTCGAGCAGCTTGAGACGGCCTTCAAGACCCCTGCGCGCATCGAGCTCGGCTTCGACTTTGGGTTCAACGATAACTTGCTCGTCCCGCCTGTGCCTGCTCTTCCGAAGAACCTGCGTGCACCTCCTGCCGAGGACATCCCCAAGAGCTTCTCGACCTTCGAGGACACGGCGTCCATGTCTGGCACGTCTGAAGAGGCTGGCTGTCGCGACTCTGGCTTCTCCCATGCCGACGAGCACGATATCAGCTTCATGATGCACGAACTTGAGGACGAGTGCCGGGTGTATCCTGACCTGTCGCGCATGTCCTCGATGCAGTCGAAGCCGTCGGACGGATGCCTCAGGCGCGACTTCAAGTTTGGAGGCATGCCCCCTGCGATGGACTCGACCACGGACTCGGACGTCAAGCCCCTCACGCTCTCTGATATTATCCCGCCCTTGTCGCACTCGCGGTCGCAGTCGCACAGCTCCATCATCGAAGAAGACAGTTCGGTGCTTAAGTCTATCATGGCGAAGGCGACGGAGGTTCTGCCCGAGGAGAGCCGCTCAAGCGTCAACTCCAACGCGAGCTCCAACCGCGGTGCCGCGTCGTCCATCTTCCCCGACGTGACTTCTGGCACGCAAGGTCATTCACGGTCAGAGTCCGCCGTCAGCTTCACTGGGTTCGACTCCTTCGACGAGGTCAGGCGCGGGTTCGAGTTCGGCCCCAACCGTCCTGCGTTCTATCCGCCTGCCGATGCCGTGTTCCGCCCTGCCCACGGCCGCGAGACGTCTGTTTTCAGTATCGCGTCGGTGTCTTCCTATGGCGCCGTTGTCAATTCAGGCATCAACGATCCCTTCGGCTATGCTCGCGACGGCCCCAGCAGGCCGCCCTCGATGGACGACATCTCGATCTCGATGTCCATGTCGGTCGACGATACGTTCTCGTTCATCCGCCACAATCGGCCCCGCAGGCGCGTCGACAGCGACGCGTCGAGCTTCTACTTCCAGACCTCGAACAGCGTGATCCACCCGTACCGCCGCGGACACCGCCGTGGACCTTCTGCGATGTCCGTCGCTTCGAACGCGCCTCCTGTCAGCCTCTACAACCGTAGCTTCGGGCACCACAGGCACAATGAGTCCAACACTAGTGCCAGCTCCGTCGCGATGTCCTACGCGATGCACGGCGCTAACGGGGGGCGTGCTGCTTGGGCGCGTCATAACCGCGACTTCTCGGTGGACTCGATCATGAGTGACTACTCGGAGCGGCAGATGGCTCGACCAGGCTTGGGCGACAAGATGTTCGACAACGCGCATGGTGCACCGCTCAGCGCGATTTCGGCGTCCCCCGAGAGCACATACAGCGAGCCGGACGAGGTGAACAGGACGTCTTGGGACTCGATCATGGACCATGACAGGTACACGTCGGTCGTGGAGGACTCGCTATTTGACAAGACCGGAAAGCGGACGTCTGTGTCCTCGGAGTCGGTGTTTGGCTTCGATCCTTCGTACGTCCAGTACGGGCGGCATGCCCCCAGCCAGCAATTTAGGCCGTTGTCGATTATGAGCGAGATGAGCGTCCACAGTCCGGTCAAGGAGGACGATACCATGATCACGGTATGACTTGACTTTGCTCCTACATGGGATACCGTGCTGATGATGGGTGACCGCCGTAGATGCTCGGTGGTGGACATGTGCGCCGACGATCCGTGAGCTCCCTCGTCGATGCGTCGCCTTGTGTGCGCATGGAACGGCACAGGCAAGCGGCGCTCCCCGGACGCGTGCTCCACTTCGAAGCAGATCCCCCAGCCAAGGAGTCGCCGAAGCCCAGGTTGGTGGCGCAGCCGTCGATCGCTTCGACGTCTTCGTACCAGTTTGGCGACGAACGCATGATCAAGGCGCGGCAAGGCTTGCTCGAGCGCCAGAGCTTGGAGGAAAGCGCGCTCATGGCGCAAGGAGAAGACCTCCTAGCTTCATGTGAGTTGTTTGCGTGCTATACTGCGGGGATGCGGAGCTCATGTCGATGCCAGTGCGTGAGCATTCGATCTTCGGCCGACCTGCACCTGCTGGACGCTCTCGATCAAGCACCTGCACCTCCGCTTCCTCTGGCACTGACACCCCGCCGCTCTCTTCGTCTGATGGTTCGTCGGTCTCGGGCGGCTCACAGTCCAGCATCGACATCGGGCACCTCAACGCGCTGCTCGCCAATGCGACCCACCCGACTAGCGGTGGAGCGAGGGCTCGGGCGCGTGCGAGGGCAAGGGGAACTGGGCACCGTCGTCGGATTGACGAGGCGCGCATGTCCCGGTCGTCAGTCTACGAGACGATCCAAGAGGAAGGTTCTGTGGTCTCGAGCTCGCCTTCGTCCAAGCACCCGACGCCCCAGAGCGTGGCCAAGCAGGTGTCGAGCTCTATGATGAACAACTCGGTGTACGTCGTCGAGAGCGACAGGGACTCTGTTTACAGTGACTGGGACGAGGAGCACGGCATCACGACCCTCCGCAGGTACTACGCTCTCCGCGACGAGGCACAGGTGACTGTCGATGAGAGCAAGCGCGTGTGGATGGATACGCCGTTCTCGATGTTCGCGCTGCAAAGTAAGTGGTCGTGGAGCGTGTGTCCGTTGTTCGTTCAGCTGATACATACATACATGATCCGTCTAGCCTTCCAGCCTCCTCGGGAGCCGGTCGCCATGCAGGCGCTGCTCGAGCACTCTCAGAAGAACTACGGCCCGTTGCCGTCTGAGCTTCGTCCCCATCGGGTCCGGTCGCGCACGTCGTCCAGAGCGTCCCCGTACCCTCTGCGGGCGATCAGGTCAACGATGTCGCCCGAGAAGCACCGCTCGTCCCCCATGCAGGTCTTCACCGACGCTCTCCCCAAACCGTTCGCGCTCCAGCTCCAGACGCTCTCCCCAAACCATTGGCGCTCCAGCTTCAGCCCGTGCACGAGCACGCGATCCTCCGGGAGGTGCAGCGGAACACGAACGTGAACGTGAACGTCCCCACGCCACCCCCGGCGCTGGGCGACGCGCTCGGGCTGCCGGTGCGGCCGCGCGTGACTTCGGGCACGCGGCGTGCGGCGCTGGGATGGTCGAAGCGGAGCACAGGCAGGGCGAGCACGCACGCGCAGGAGTGCAAGGAGAATTTGACCGCGGCGGCGATCATTCCTACGTGAGTGGGGCGTTGGCAAATGCAGTGATGGGATGATGTGTGACTGACTGACTAACTTGGGTGCGGCGTTTGTACAGTCCGTCGGAGACACTCCGAATCAACCGTCCGCGCCCGCGTGGGAGACCGACCCCGGCGCGCGTCGCGGTCCCGGCGGCATGAGTCTTGTTCCCTAGGCCTCCGTCAATGACGCTTTCCGTAAACCGATATCAGACTCTCCCACGCCCTTGCTCCCCCTTGGATTCGGTTTACCCCTCGTCACGCTGTGGGGCGGACGCCCGTTTTGTTCCCTCGGGAGTCAAGCTTTCAAGGCCGCGTGCGTCATCTAACTCTGATCTCTATGCTATGCACACACACATCTATATATCTGTCTATGCCCCCTCCCTCTCGTCGTCGTCATCATTTAACCACCCGGTTTTGTGTTGTTTTCTTGCGCTGCAGCGCATCTGACATGAATGCTGTACTGTTTTTTTTCTTCTTTTTCGCGTGCCTTTTTGCTGCCGCTTCTGCTCTGCTGCTTCTTCGGTAGTACTGGCATCCCTCTCTCGTCTGCCCTGCGCGAGGGCGCGGGTGGCATTTTTCTTGGGTCCATCTCTCGGTGGTGTCTGCGTCCGGACGAGTTGCGAGGGCGCGAGGGTGCGAGGTGCGAGCTGTACATATTCGTATACACACATACGTATAAATTGGACTGTACATAACCATCTCGTATGCAGCACGCTCTGAGTTTTTTTTTGTGTTCACGTACGCATGGCTACCTGTAGCACTGGTGTCGTACGTTCGTCGAACGAATTGATGCATGATGCTTCGCTGCATTTTTTGCGAGATGCTGAATGGGGCCAAAGAGCAAAGAGAGGGAACGGTCTCTCGTGTGTACCGCCGCCCCAGCAAGACCGGCATCATCTATCTAATCGTGCATGTCAACACGGGCTTCGGATCCGGATCCCTTTTGTCGTCTGTCGAGTTCCCTTCCCTGCTGTCTGCGCCCTCCCGCTATTCTCTGCTCCCAGCCCACTCAGCTCACTGCTGCGCCGTGTCGCCCTCGGAAGAGCGGACGAGAAAAAAGTCGGCGCCGACGAGCGCGAGGCCGTGCGTCTCTGCGAACCGGAGGGCGTCCCAGCTGCGGCGGTCC
>KN050103.1:0-18253 GCA_000743315.1 Lignosus rhinocerotis TM02 | reverse complement strand
CGGGGGCGGGGAGGACGTCGGGGATGACGTCGGGGATGATCTGGGCCTCTTTGAGGGCGGCGAGGATGGCTGTGAGCGGGTCGGCGGACATGGATGGCGGCTTGTGGGCGTCGGGTGAGCGGGTGAGTGGGGGTGAGGGCTAGGAGGACGAGGAAGACATCGATCTGCGTTAGTTAGTACACTCAGTACTTAAGCGTCTCCAACCGTCCCGGGAGCGGGCCGATATGCCCGATGGGACTGATCAGTTCAAACCAAAGTAAGTATTAGCAGACGGTCTTATAGTCAGTAGATATATACACTCATTATCAATTCTTCACGCTGTCCAGAGGCCCTTCTATTGGCATGCCTCCCTGCATTATATTCTTGTCATCGGTCGAGAATATTAATCGAGATGAACGGGAAGTCCTGCCTACTCAGCCTCCCGAACCAAAGGCAATTCGTCGGGTCACGGCGGTGTGCACGTACTTGAATACTATTCCTGTATTCAAGTTACAACCAAAAACGTGACAAGTTTTTCCATGTGAGCATCGTTGTGCTCTATACTCTCTCAAAGCTTTAGCGCATAGTTTGTAGTCAAAGAGTAAGTATCAGAACCATCACTGTCGCGTCAGTTCGGCGCTTCAAGTTTCAGTCCTGGGGAGAGCGTTAGACTCGGATATGCCGGACCGAAGATGAGCCGAGTTCCAACGGATCGGTAAATGATGTGCTCACTTCTCCCATCACGCTCACTTTCTACCTTGACTCTGACTTCGAGTCTCTCAATCTCAGCGCATTGGACCTGAACTGTCTTGTGAGTCGTATTACAATGGCTGACTACAGTATCTTCTACTTCTGTAATCTTACCAATAACGCGGACTGACACGCGACACCTACTAACTGAGTAGGCTCATCTAGCCAACTCTCCGCGCGCTGTAGATGTGCCCTTGTTTGTCAACATGTTATAAATGCATGTGTACCCGCCCACAGCCGATGCCTGTGATCTCGCGTCTAGAGTCTATGCCGAGCTTGTATAGCCTGCGCTAACGCAGATATTGATCAACTTCTGCGGATCTCGTCGATCGCTGTGATCCTGAAAGCCAATCTTGCCTCTACGTATGTATCTTATTAAAACACCTCATGCGCGTGCGCCAGATGGTGATCGGGAAACCTTGCCAGCCAGGGGCTCGTGCACGGAATCATAATAAGCGTGGTAAGCCGCATGCCGGGCGTTTCGACATCAATCTCCGCATGCGACTCGGACGTGCCCTGCATCCCGACCGCTTCACCTTCGTACTTGCGCTGATCGTGGTCCGGGATCATTATGGCCAGGACGGGATGTGTGTGCGGTTATCTGTAACTACGGGCGCGGCGCCCCCGTTCCGGTCAGTTGTTTATTGTTCTTCAGCCGCGAACAGTGACTGCCCTCAAAGCTTGATCCGAGGCTCGATACCGATCTCAGCTGTGCTGCGCGGCTCTCGGCTCGAGGTGGCAATGCTGCGTGGTGGAACATCTCGATGAGGATTTTTGTTTTCTATCTATTGTCTCTCCGGACGGCGTGCGCAGTGCGCATGGCCGTTTTATCCAGACACAATGCCTTTTGTTGTTTCTGGATAGGATAACTCGCCACTTACGGGACGAGCAATAAGACGACAATAGGCAGTACAAGTGTTGCCGGGGATTTTGCCGTCGCTTAGTACCTGTGATGCTCAACAAGTTGCCCCGCATAGTACAGTACAGTACTGTCATCCACCACTGTTGCCGAGGGCCGTTCAATATCCCCGAGGAGCCCGAGAATTTGCAGCCTTGGTTGGTGGCGCGGGGGGGGGGGGGGTGTTCAGAACCAAGACTGGCTGATCTGACATAGCCCATTCCCGGGGTCTTCTCACTTTCTACGGATCGCCGAAAAAGGCCTTGCTGGACGCCGAGTCTCCACCCTGCGCCGGCCGGTTGGGAGGCTCTACCTCGTGTGTGTGAGAGATCAAGCTCAAGCTGAAGAGCGGTTGGCTATACAGAGAGATAGTTTCCCGTGAGGGATGCCCCTTGTTCACTTGCGCAGGCGAGCGGCGCGTCGTTTCTCAGTCGGGAAGAATACCAACCCTAGGAGAGGGGACCGAGGGTGGTCGGGGCGTGCCTTCCACGTTGGTGGGCTTTATCACTACCGGTTGCAATATGCCAGTGCGAAAACTTTCTCCCGGTTTTCAACCTGCCTGATCCGGAAAGAAGGTGTTGTCCATCCGATGGCCTTCAAGTCCCACTCGGGGGAGATGAACGATGCGTGATACTGTGCAGGCTCTCTGTGCTTCTACCCAGCGCGGACTGTTTGTCAACTTGAACGACTGTCGCGTCTACTGCGAATCATGATGATGGTCTTGTCAACAATTCCACAATGCTGGAAGAAGCGCACCGCCAGACGACCGGCGGACTACAATATCTTGGTTACGGCATTGATGCATGATGCTCGGTATTTATCTCACGCATCTACTAATCAGGCAGGTTGACCCGGTGGACATGTTCACGTCATTCATGATTGAGGGTTTTGTTGACGAGTTTGCAAAGAAGCGCACCGCCGGACTACAGTGTCTCGACAACATTCAAGTTGATGTCCGGTACTTATCTCACGCATCTATTAGGCAGGTTGACCCGGCCGACGCGTTCTCGCCATTATGCAAACAGCAGTATCATGATGGTCTGAACTGCCAAGCGCCTAGGGCATGGACAACTCGGGAGCCATGTTGAGTACAGATCTCCGAGTTGGAATCGGTCCTCGGCCGGAGATGAGCTATTGGTGGAGAATGCGGGGGTGATGATACTTATCGTATACTCATGTCCGCCGGCCGGTCCTGGGAACCTAGTACACTCTGACGCCTAGTACCGTTGTGTGCGCTCTACGATGCCAGTGGGTGCGTGGACGGACAACACAAAAAGACCTCTCGGGCTCCGCCACCGCCAACCGCCCGCGCTCCTTGTGACCGTCCACAATGTCGGCCAGGAAAACACGCCTACTTGTTTCGCGTTAGAAGTTCGGTGACTTTGTATAAAAGTCGCTGGACGAGTCCCTCAATCTGCAAAGCCCCTCTTCGACTCCTCCCGACCAGAACACTTTCCTTTGGACCTTTGTCGCCCCCCATGTACGATCCCTTCACTCATTCCTTCTTCCCCTGTGAGCCTTCGTTCTCCACGGCCGCCCCGGCTCCGCCCACTGGCGATGAGCACTCGGGCAACCAGAACGGGCGTCCCTCCCAGTACATCTATCCCTGGCCCCCGTACTACGATCCGCCCGTTGAACCCAGCCCGGCTCTCGACGGCAGCGCACCGGTCAGTCAGGCACGACGCGCTATCATCATCTGAGTCTCTCCTGATCTCTCACGCGCCGTCGCACAGGCGCACTACGTCCGGCCCAGCGCGTACTCGCCGGGCTGTCAGCAGCCACCAATGCATCTCAGGCTGGACGTGAGGCATCTCCCGTGCGCTATCTGCACTGATTGTGTCCGCTGAACGTATCGCAACTTTTTCCTCTTAGGGTCGATGCCCCGTATGCAACCACGCACACCCTGGCGAGCTCGGAGGTGACATGTCGATGCAGTTTGCTCTAGGACACGGTGCCACTCCCCATACTATTCCTGCCAACGCGTCTCTGGCGAGTGATGTCGTTGTTGCCGGCGGCAGCCACGTCCAGGTAGCTGGCCCAGGCGCCGCGGCTTCATCCGTACGCGTCTCCGCCGTGCCATGCATGCATCCAGACCGGTTCCTCTGACCTGCCTTCCGTGTTTAGGTCGGCCCTTATGGGTTCAGCCACGCCTTGGATGAGCGTATCCTCCCCGCGGTTTCTCGGCAACCTCGCGCTGTCCCCAGCCACGCCTTGGATGAGCGTGTCCTCCCCGCGGTTTCTCGGCCACCTCGCGCTGTCCTCGTCCCTCTCTCTCTGCCCCCCTCCAGCGGTGCTGAGCGGTCCCGACGTGAGCCCCACGGTCAGGCGACGCAACGAAAACCGTATTGCGTCCCCCCATGTGCGTGCTCGGTCTCTCTTCTTTTCCGTGCGTGTGTGATGCTCAGAAGAATGGAATGGAAAACAGCGAGACCGTCTGGAGGCTCTCTGGCGCGTCCGCGCCGCGGTCTGAACGTGGAGGCCCGGGTGCCGGAGAGCGCAGGCTTCCTCCCGCCCAACGCTCATATCACGGAGATCCCGAACCCGCTCCCAGCGGGGATGGAGGTGAGCGGTGCACCTCTCGCCGGTCCCCTCCCACTGGCATGCCCGAGTGATGACGTGGTACACTGACGTCGTCTGCGCCAGGTGCTGCCGCAGAATGAGTACGCGCAGGGAGCGCGGAGACGCGACGTGCAGCCCGAGTACGTCAACTACTATGGCTTCAGTCTCGCCGCGGCCGCTGCGCGTCGGTTTGAGGGGCTTCGGGACCCGACGGCGTACGCGTTCGCTGGGTCGAAGAACGGCCTGCCGAGGCCGAAGATGACGCTCCGGTTCGAGGTGAGTGCGGCCCACGCCGAGTCCCATTGTGGCCCGAGGGCTGATCTTATCGTCTTGGTTCTGATCGTCTTTTTGGCGCCTACATCTAGCCCAACGTCCCGGGCGAGGACTGGAAGCCGTTCGAGGGAAAGCAGCGCACGCTGCCGGGAGGCAAGAAAGGCGCGACAAGGGCGCAGTTGGCGGCGCACGTCGCGGATCAACTCGCAGCGTACCTGGTGAGAAACCCGTGCCGGTACGCCGGGCGCGCTGTTGGGCTCGACGACCTTTTCCTCTTTTATGTCAAAGAGAGTCTCGCAGGGCTCGTTGCAGCCCGAGATCGGGATCAAGCGCCGCGAGCAGCCGCTAGAGAGTCTCGCAGGGCTCGTTCCAGGCCGAGATCGGGATCAAGCTCCGCGAGCAGCCGCTTGAGAGTGGTGAGGCTGATACCTTGCGCTGATGCACGACTTGTCCTTGTATTTTTTGACCGTGCGCTCTTCGCTCTCGTTATTGTCTTCGCTTGCTCTTGATTGGTGCTTTTTGTGCTTTGCTTTGCTTTCCAGTTGGACCCTTGCATTTCATTGGTGCTTTTTGTGCTTTGCCTTGCTTTCCAGTTGGACACTTGCATTTTGCTGCTCGTTGGTATTTATCAGTAGACTTCCCTTCCTTCCACAGCATTCGCCCCTCTACAGTACTTAGTTAACCTTCGATGACCTCAGTGACTTGGCCGCAGTTGTTTACACTGCGTATCGCCGCCAAAAGGAGCGCACGAGCTGCGCACGAGACTCGACTCGGACTCGGACTTTGACTTCTTTTTACGATGTAGTGACGAGATTGTGACGACTGTAATGAAATCAACTTACCTTGTAACTTCTTGTTTGCGCGTCCCCGGGGGGTGCCACTACTCAGTCTGTTTCAAGGCTGCTGGGTGGTTATGGACATCTTCCACTGAAGGAAGGAAGTTTGGTGGACTCACGGTGTAGGCGCAACCCTGCGGTAGAGTGTACTAGATAGACTGTACCGAGCCTGAGATGGGTGGTTCGGCCTTCCGGTCCGATGAACGACACCACCGTGGCGCTTAAGTTGACATGAAGTTTGATCAGTGCGCGTCCACTGCCCCGTCTTCACTGACTTCAACGTTTGAACGTCGAACACGCGGTTGAGGCATCGCAATCTCGAGTCCAAGATGTATCGTTCAGACCGCACGGTGTTGGTCGCAAGTTGGCGCGTATGAGGTAAGCGTTACTCTCTGGTGAACTCCTGATCGTCGACTGTGACCGACCTAACCGCAGTGTTCAGCTTCTGTCTTCCTGAGTCATTATTGCAGGTCGATATCGCACATTTCTGGAGGTCTTGCAAGCCGAAAGTCTATGGAGGCGAGGCTTCACACGAGACTTTGCTCTATGACGGGGGTAGGCAAGCCTGGCTCAATTCGAGTTGGGCGTTATCAGATTCGCAGGGTGGGGATAGCGGATGCCCCGCCAGTGGTCCTCTGATCTGAGTCACGGCTGTGCCGCTCATACTCTTAGCGGGACTTGGATTCTCGCCCACCGTGCTGTCCGAAGAGTGTGCGATGCTCCTTGTCCACGCGCTTGGGCACTACGTTGGGCACTTGTTCCCGTTTGATTGACATGTCAACCTCTTGCACATGGGAGGTTCGGTATGGTCTCTGTTCTGGCACAAGCTCATGCCAGGGCGGGCGGATCGTGGCATACGTTGCTATGAGATACAATCCGCAGGAGACGCTCGCTTTCTCCTGTCATCTTGGGACGCCCTCTGCTCGGTTTTACCTTTGATGATGTGGCGTGCTGCGCTGCTCGGTTATACCACGATATCGTCTGGCGCAGGTTGTCACAGGCATCGGGCCCCGAACGCGTTGGGTAGACGGATAAGTCTATAGTCTGAGTTACTTCCATGGATGCTGTCATCACACGTGTCTCGCTTCCCAGGAAGTCTGGAATGGCTTATGACGCTCCGTCTCCGATGGGACCTCTGTCTCTCTCACATACGTGTGCGTGCTGGCAGGTTCGAATTCTGTCCAGGGTGTGGACACATACATACGGCTGATGCGCCGATCCAAAGGTCGGCTGTACCAGCTCTAGATCAAGTCAGATAATGGTTGAGGTGTGATAGAAGAGGCGTGGATGCTCTGTGAACTGCGCGGCCGCCACCGGTCACGAAACTCAGGGGTTGCCGCGTCATCATGGATGTCGAGACTCAGCCGTAATCGGCCGCGGAAAGCAACCAAGGTCTATTCTCTCCGCGACGCTCGGGTATCATCACTGTATAAAACAGAGGTCTGCTAGGAGTACTGTGCCGGCCTCCAGGGGTTTGGAGCACATAGCCGAAGAACGTCTCGCCTCGCACATGTGTGGTGAATTAGATCTGTCGTGTCATAAACCTGATTGACTGCTGACATTCCTTAGTCCACTGCTACCCGCGTATGCACCACATCGGACGTCCCAGCGGCGGTCCTGCACACGGATTGGTGCTACTGGTTCAACACGGTATGCCTCTCCACGTGTCTACGATACAGACGAATGTCGTGAAACCAACACCACTGGACAAGATAGACGTTCTTAGAAGAACTCCGGAGTATGCACGGGATACTCGGACCAGGTTATATCGTTGACTGAGTTCTCGCTAAAGCGTAGAACTTGCACAGGTCGCGCTATCATGTACTACTCGGCCTGTAGGATCCTGACCGACAGATTGGCATGGTGGGCCGCGACGCCCTGACACGACTCTACCTTTTGAGCTGCAGCCGACTTAACAATGTGCGCGAGGCAACCCCCCGGATTTGGCGTGTCACCAATATGACAAGGTAGGCCATTGATGTATCGCACCCCTTCCTTCCCTGCCAGCCGCTCTTGTTTGACACCGGAAAGTGCCAGCCAAGCCAACCATGCTACGAGCTATCAAACATTCAGACAACTGTGGAAATTCCGAGGCGAGCGTGCATGCCACGTTATGAGTCTATGTGGTTTGGCGTCGGAACCTTGTCAACTCGTCACCGTCTCGACGTGATGTATACAGGAGATTTAGCCCTTTCTGGGCCATCATGGCTATAGTGCGTAAATTCCCTTCCTATGAGGTCCTAAGGAGGTGCAGGCCTTTCACAGTTAAATAGGCTCGGTCAAGTGGTCCACAAGACACATCTCGGCGATCGTCTTCCTGACTAGACCATTGTCTCTCGCAGTATGAGTGATATTTCCCCGAGCTCTCTAGTGAGTTTCATTCGAAGTCTTCCTCGAATGGGATCGCGGACTGACTATATCCCAGCGCTTTGAAGACTTCCCCGACGATGCCGTGATTTTTTCCCGCGACAGACCCGAGGTTGTATACATGAAGGGTGGATCCTCCTGGATTCCTTTCAAGCTCGACGTCCCTGAACCAATCGTTGCGGATGACATGCCAGTCATGGTACGTGTTCAACACATCTCCGTCTCTTGATTCCTGCTTCACGCAGCACGTTTACGATTAGACCGCCGACAACTTCCCGTACTCAAGCCTTATGGTAACCAGAGGGGTAATCTATGTCAAGACTTACGACAAGGGATGGCTGCGGGTAGACTTCGCTTTCCCTCAGAAGAGTGGCAATGAGGCTGGTACTGTGGGTTGCGTTTCCCGTGTATAAATGACGTTGGCTCCAGGCCTGACATATGGACCAGGGTCCGGCAACCGAGTACGAGACGACCACGGAGACCATGTTACAGGTGTCCGAGAAGTTTGTGGTGGAGGAACTCGGTGAAATCCTAGTAAGCTCTGTTGCTTATCACGTCGTGTGGACAACTTGGCTGATACAATCACGTTCATTCGCTATTCCAGCGCGTTAGACAGGAGAGCTGCTCGAACGGATCTTTGGCGCCGATCAGCGACCCGGCGACGTTCAACGTCACAATGTTGAAGGCAAAGAGCGGTAGCGTGGAAAGTCCGTATGACCCGGCTTTCAATGGTGATGCGGCGGCAAAGTGGAAGGCGTCAATCCACTTCGGTGTAAGCATCGTCTATGTTTTGCGCGTGCGGACTGAGCTATGAAAGCTTAGTAAGAGACACACAGTTCCCTGACTTTGAAAGCAGGAAGCAGCGTAACATGCAGTACCGACGGAATCCGGTTACGCGCTCGAAGCTTGCGCAGTTGGTCGCTGATGAGCTTGAGCAAGTCATTGTGAGTGGAGTTCGTCTGTATTACGAGTAGTTCGTTTATCATGATAATCTATTTGATAGGCCGAAGCACAAGCAGCGAAGAAACCTCTGCGTTTCGAACAGCGGGAGTTGTTGCTGGAGGACTTCTTTCTAATAGAGGTAACCTGGGTCTCAAAGGGTGGTGTTCAGGCTGCCTTGGGCCTGCTCTGCAACAAGGAGGCAAATTGAACATCTGCTGGCTCTCAGATGATGTTAGAGTGTCGGTGTACTAGTAGGCAGTTAGAGGCGCTACTAGTACTAGAGTTTACTGATGCATGAAGCGCGCTGTCATACTGTTCGGATTCTTTGGGAGCTAACGACTACATCAAATCGTTACCGATTTCACATGTGATTACTGCTTTAAGCTACCCACTCGTGTTCGACACCTTGTACGCGCCTTTGAGGGAGCATATCTTGAGACGCGCGCGCGATTAATATTCGTGCCACATTTGTCGGGATACAGACCGCACAAACGCGATGAGGATGCGATCCCTCGGAGCCTGCATAGCGCTTCCGTGTAGATATCTAGGAGAGTACGGAATCCGACCCTGATGGAAGCAACCCCTCTATCAGCTCCCGGCCTCGCATGTGCGCCTGCTTGTAACGCGTGTATCTCGTCCGTCTGTCTGCCGGGCATTGTACGGACTCGCACTCAATCCTCCTGAAAATACTACAGCTTACTGAGCTTCTCGCGCTTCTTCCTGCCCCTGGTCATTCGCACAGCCGCGCTAGTATTGTCAACCCCGCAACTACTACGTTATCTCGTGTTCTAGCTGATATAAGAGTGAGCGGCCGTGATTCGACGTCTGTAAGTAGACGGCGTAGATCCTCAGTACGGCGCACACAGATTGTGAGCAAGACTGAGGGCAAGGGGTGAGCGAGGGGACGAGTATATGTGAGAGACGAGTCCACGAGCGCTATCGCTTGGCTAAACAGACTGGGTAGACAAATATGGTCTAAACCTAACTAAAAAGGATGGGATAAGCCAGCTATGAGCGATCGAGGTCGGTATCGGCGGAACGAGAGTATATCGGGATGGCAAAAGCAACAACTGACAGAAAATAGCAGAGATATGTCAAGATAAGGAAGAGATAGGAACAACGGAGAGTCCAGGGCGGGTATCGTAAGGCCTGACGGGATTCTGAGCAGATGCACAAGTCTGCGCGTTGGGTTGCGTGCTCCAACAGCTGACGCGAAGGGCGCTTCCTGCAGGAATGCTGGAGCTTCCTACTCGCAATCGCCGGAGTGTATAGCTCATGCTCATGTGGTATCAGTCCCGTTCTAGCTATATCTTCTAAAGCGCCGTTACAACCCAAGATATCAAGAAGGCTCATGCGCTGACCGTCCTCCAGGATGTCCGGTATAGCACACATGTCACACTCTGGATATTCAATTTCAGCTTGACATCCACAATTTTCCTGCGTAGGGACTCACCTCTAGATATTCTTGAAGCAGTAAGGGTATGTATATAATCTTTGACGATGTTCTCTCATAACACTCACACCTCGATCTACAAGCTCTCGTCGCGGCTCTTCAGAATGAGTTCAAGTTTCCAACTCTTTACTGCGGCGACCCTTCCTGCTGGTGCTACAATCTGTACACCATGTGGAACAGCGTTTAAGTTGGACGGCGAGACGTGGATCCCAACCGGACATGCTGTAGATTATCCACCTGACTACCAGCCCTCACCGGTGGTACGCTGCGTTTACCAAAGGAGGGACGATAAATGGCTCACAGATATCAACAGCACAACTCGGATGATTTCCCGACTAGGAGTATCATGTTCGCCCTTCCTCAGGATATTGTGATCTACTACAAGGCGGAGGATGGCTGGATCATCGGGGACGAAGTCATGTGTAGCCCCGTCTACCTGGAGAGCAACGAGGATCTAGGGGTATGATTGCTCATTAGCTTGCAGATCAATACTCACCTTACCATACCCTTCTAGATCATTCGCCAGGATACCCACCGACACGGTGAAGTGCCGGCTGTCAGTGATGTCCATTTCAACGTCCCTATACCCCTCTGTGAGCGAGGTGAAGTCGTTGATCCGGAGGCCACCACGTTTGATGGACGCCTCCGAGACGAGGGTGCGAAGTATAGCATCCGCACTCTCGTAGTGTTTTGACATCGTATTTGCACCTCCGCGCTATTGACATGTGCTCATACACTGTAGCTCCGCGGTCACCCTGTGATACCGAACGTGAGACAGTACCATCTCAGACGTTCGAATCAACCAATCACGCGAGCGCAGCTAGCGAAGGTTGTTGTCAAAGAGCTGAAGATTGTCTCAGTACGTCTGATGAGTGGATTGTAGGAGCAATGCACTGGTCAGACATACAGATAGGGACCATCTGAATTTATACGGGTTGGCGACAAAGACATTGCCATTGAGGAGGTGGTCCTGGTAGACGTGCAATGTGTGTCACGCGCCTCCGTACAGCCGATCCTCGCGTATCTGCTAATTTTCCTAAGCCGGGTTGCATCTTCCTGAAGTCTTGCTTGAGCTCGAACAACCTATCACCTCTTAGCAGTCACTACTTCTATAAGCCGGGTTGCATCTTCCTGCAGTCTTGCTGGAGCTCGAACAACCTATCACTTCTTAGCAGTCACTACTTCTGCCCCTGATGGATCAAATTCCAGCGTTTCCCTATGCCCGCCTACAAGGCGGCGCATTCGTGAGCATCGTCTGTATAGATCTGTAAATGAAAGAAGACCTGTCAATCAAGACAAGGTAAGGTGTGAGAGCGCGAGCAAACAGACGGCACGCGACGTACATGCCCGTGCAAGAGTATCCTAGATGCCCGGAATGGTGTGGTGTTTGCGGCGCAGCAGTGCACCCACAAACTCCATACTGAATACAAGAAAGGTACGTACCCCTCAGATTGAGTTTCTTGATCTCCGCAGAGTACACGAGGCTGACTCCGGATTCTAAGAGCAGCCTCGCTTGGACAGCGTCTGGGTCAATCGTTCTAGTCGCAGATATCGACGCATCCAGTGATGCCGCCGTCTCAAGGCGGGCTGAGGCTCCACGTTCCTTTGTCGAATGCCGAGCCTTAGCGACGGTTGTGAAGGTCAACTGTCTTCCAGTGTCGATGCGCTGAGATACTACTAGCGAGAGCAAGCAGCCGGGTTGATGTAGCAGTTATGGCATGATGGAGCTATTCATCCTCAGAGTGAAGAAGTTGATACTTCAAAGGATGAATCGGCGGAAGTCTAGGCAGTCCAGTGCAAGCTACTACTGTGCCATACACCGTCTAAGTGAGCGTTCTGACCTGTCGTGGAGTTCTAACGAACGCACCGTGGGATCAGGGGAGATCCACACGTGACGCGTTCGCCGCTATCCCAACTCCTCTCCGACCCGCTCAATGATACAGGTCGGCAATACTCATTGATGTATACCCATCTGCAGCTGAGAAGCGAGCACCCCACGACTCTCAACCCATGCTAAGCACAACTGATATGCAATCAAAGTCAGCGTGCTATCCATCACCGAGCATCTGGATATCTGTTCTTCGGCCGGGTTCCCCTTCGCCCTTCCCCCATGCCATGCACAAACGAAACCCTTCATTGACTGATTGGTCAAAAAATAATGGCGCCAGTGGATATCTATGCCCGGTCTCTCGGCCGGACAGTAGACTTCGAATTAGGAATGTAGGGCAGGTGAGTGTTATGCATAGCGTTGCGATCGGAGGAATTGAGTGTTGCGGCCTGTGCACTTGTATCAGCCCCCCTGATGGCCTTTCCCGTCAATCCATCGTGCGAATGCCATCCCCCCATGGCTTGGCTCCGGCCAGGTTCAAGTTGGTGGCCATCCGTTTCGGACCCAGGATATCTGCCTTCCCTCCCGTACAACCCCTTCGCCGTAACGAAGCCTCGAGCTAGGATATCCATGCACCCGATGCAAGTCCCGAACCTCGCTGTTGCTGGATACGATCACCAAAAGCCCCATAAATGTCCCAGTCTCTGTCAATCCTGAACAAGTCTCCCGCGTGCTGCTGCAGCTCTGGTATGTGGAACATCTTTCTATTAAGCCTCTGGAATGACAAGCTAAGGATGAGACACAGATTATGGAGAACATTCTCACCAGAACTTTCGATGGAGAGGCCTACCTCTCGAACAACGACGATATCCGCGAGAGCGACGCGCTCCTCAGCACAGCCACCTCAGAACCTCACCATTATGAACACACCTTAAACTTGGTCACGACGTTCGCAGGGGACACGTTATCCGGAAGTCGACTCGATGTTCATGATGCTGGCATGGTCAGTTTTTACAATTTCGCTATCGACCAGGACACCGCAACCTCGGCCGGACCGGAGCCCATTATTGCATATAATGACTCACCAATGAATATGGGCATCGGGTTTGTAAGTCCATCAGACAGCTGCAAGTCTCTCCTCAGCTTCGCTTTCGACTTTGGTGCTCCCCGCCCTCCACCAGGCCCGTCGTTCTTTGCTGCGCCCCCAAGTCGAGCCATCTCCAATGACAACGACTCACCTGCTTATGAGGGAGATCTCCTACACTACGCTGTGGCTGCATCTACCTCACCTTCAAGCTCTCTCTCTCTCTCTGAATGTCACCTAAACGTCGCTCCTCCTGCGCGAACGTTAGACCATACCTCAAGTGTGCTTGAAGATGCACAAATACGTTCATCGCCAACCTCATTCGCCGCGCTCGAGCTTCCCCTGCAGTCGCTCATAAGAGCATCAAACCTTGGCTTCCAAGGGGGCGCCGCTGCCCACGTCCCCTCATACGAGAGACACGTACCGCACGCGAACTCATACCAAGCGTATGTCCCACACAGAAGCCTGAACAAGAGGAACGTATCCCGGGTCACTTCGCATCCCTATGTTAGGTCCTCCAATGGCTTGTATGCTACGCACGCACCTCGCGCTGTCTCGTATCCCGAGCCCGTGGATTTGAAGGTCTATAGTCCGCATAGCCTCCCACTTCCGTTACTCGAACAAACACCCATTGCGGCTCCTCCCGTCAGTATTGTATCACGTAGCGTCAGCCCGCCTGACTATATTGAAAAACTGTATTCTATCAGCATGGTATGTTAAACCTGTGTTACTACTGTTAACTAGGCCAATGAACTGACGAGCGCAATTGACTTCTTCAGGAAGAGCTACATCAGGACATATACATAAGAGGAAGCAGGACAGGATCTACTTTGATTGGATCGTCAATAGACTATGGTGACGGGTGTAGGCTGGATCTTCTGCTTCTTAAAGACTACAGGCAGTTGCCGGGTCATCACGAGCTTGCCTTCCCAAGTGGAACGCTCACTCAAAAGTCTTCCTATCGCTATCAGGTACCCCAGTTTTCCAAACATTGGGGCACGCATCATAAACGCTTATGCATGTCGCAGTTCCGCGGCTATCCGCAGTACACGCGTCAAGTGAACGTACGCCGAATGACGGGCGGACATCCGCAGCCTCCAACAAGAGGGTTCCTTGCAACGTGTGCGGCTCGCGAGATGAAACGGTTTATTGTACGTAGTCTGGGATTACTTTAACTTTCCATTTGAGCTGAAAGTATTGTCTAGAAGAAATACGAGAGCGAGGAGAGGAAATCGTTCCCCTATGCACTTGATCAACTGTGGCTGCGTTCGATCGACTTGCGCTCGCGTAGTAGCCTGCAGCCACGAATATGGCTCAGGAACTGATAGAAGGTATTGACGATCTACAGCCTACAATCTGCTTAATGCTTCAATGATGTCAAGTGTCTTCTTCGAGAGTCGTCTTTCTGTGTCCTAGCACAATCCCTCTTCTGTTCTGTATGGTATCTCGTATGTGTACCATCGCTGTATCACTATATGGCCAACTGGATGGCTGCTGTATAATGCCAGGATTGTGCCTTACTCGTATGGATCCTTTGATGATGGATCTTACAACTACGAATCTATGACTACAAACACGAATGATACATTTATTATCTGACGACATTGAATGAAGCTGGCCACCATCGGATATGGAACGTGCGCCCCCAAATAGCCGCGCGCCGCGTGGCGGTGTTGCGACACCTGTTGGTGGTTGCGTCGATATCAAACATAAACCATCCCGCCGACCATCGAAAGACCACCGTCTGAAACGCGCGCAACAAGCTCAACACCTCTATTCTCAGGGCTCAGGTCTCAATGAGATTGCATGTTAGTACGTTCATTCTCCGAGACATCATCAGACAACTAACATCTGTTGACAATTTTCACGCATCCATGATGGGACCCAAACTACGGTTTTCTGGTGTTCTGGTTACGCCTGCACTTTCTGTCTATGTCGAAGGCACTTGTCTCTGGCGCCTTGGAAGGACTAAATGTCCAGGTATGTCGTAGTGGGCAGCGCGGGTGGAGATTAGGTCGGTAGGCGCGTGACATGGCGCCTTTTTGAACAGCTAGGTGCTACAGTACTCACTGTCTAAGACATCCTCCTCTCACTACGGCAACGACGAGCTCTCATAGGTAACAGCCTTACGCTCTGGTTAATACACTGTCGGCCTCTCACTACTGGATGAACGCTTGGGGAGATCCGCTGGTCATTTCCTTATGCTCTCCCTGTCTCCCGCATGCCTCGCAAAATCAACAATCATACGGCTGTGGATCTCTTCTTCCGCCAATTGTTGGGACTGAGATGTGAGTGATGCGCTCCGCGACTGTGGTTCATCGCGAAATGGTGATTCCTCGTCCTCGCCACTCCTCTTCATCCACGACCACGACGTGCACAAAACGACGCGACCACCCCGAGCCCCTTTTAGTGCGCGTATGGCTCGCACTCAGCAAATGAGATGATCCGCATGATTGATAGCGTTATTGGTAAGTTCCCTTCATTAGGGGGTCATCATTGGTGCGAGCGATGTTTGTGGGGATCGTCAATCTGTCGACCCCCTTGCACGCATGAAACAGGGAGATCTAGAGCAGAGTACGACGAATACGCTGGACCCAAGGTTTGGGGGTTTGTGGTACTCTGTAGGCCATTGCCATCCAGTCAATGAGGTGACGATTGATCCTCCTCGGTCATAGGGCACTCAGCTGAGACGATGGAGTTGTGGGTCTCAGGCTCGCTTTTGCAAGGGTGTGTACTGGTAATGGTCAAAGGCCTTCAAGGACGACCTGGAACCGCTCATGTTATAAGTTGCTTGTAGACAACACGGCGTAGATTTGTCAATGATGATGTGGCAATTTGGCACAAGGCAAACGAGTTGACAACAATGGGTCTACTGCTTTCCTGTCGTTTTCAACCCGTTACACTTATGCTGGAGACACATGCGATGATACGGTCATTCGTAGAGCGTCACTGTCAAGGGCTGCTTGAATTCCAATGGGACCAGAGTATTGGCGCGTTAGTCAGAACCCTTGCACCCTACCGACGTAGCACGACGTGTTCTGGCTTTCATGGACGTCATAGATATCTACGCACATGCTACGGACTCGGCAGACATTCAAACGGTGCTGGAACCTCGCGTTAGGCCCCCCATCGTATATCCAGAGTGCACAAGGTTGTTTCGGATGGATGAGCACAGTGCAATCATTCGCGAGGATCACACTTCATGTCCTTCATGATGCAGGCAGATAACTTGCTTGACTTGTCGAGGCTCTCCCGGAAGGGGTCTTGCTCTCTGCAGTCGATGTACACCAGTCGGAGAGAGAAACAGACGCTATAACTCGATGGAATGCATGTTCTCTGTTGCACTTCATGGCTGCCCTGTGATTGTGTTGCACGAGAATACGTATTGACAAGATGTCTCGCTGCAAGCTAACCTGGGACTGAGGGCGAGTCTTCGCCGCCAGCATTGACATATATCTACGCTGGTATAGTCATTGCTCTTATTCGAGATATCCCCTTTCCTGCTTGCAGCTATCACACTGGGGTGGGAGCAAGAGTGAGCGTTCGTTTCTTTCGCGGGTTCGGTGCAGCGTGTAGCTGAGAATCCTTGAGCGCCATACTTTCGAGATATTTCACTGGCAGCACTCCTTCACATCAAACGCTGCATAACTCGCATCCAAAATTATGCTTCTGGTGAAAGCTGCTCTGTGGATAGCTTGCAAGACAGTCATGCCTCATGCCTCACTGCATTGCATGCTCATCATCCGGCTTGCACGCGCATCTCATATCCTTCGAAGGTGTGATGTTACAAAACTTTGAGGGAGAATCTCCCATCTCTCATAACCCTCACGACACTCAATCGCCTTTGCGTGCATTTGAAATCTGTCTACCGACATGTACCCCTTTCGCGTCTTGATTTACACTCCGGACGGGGTCGCCTACGAGTGCCTCAATGGTGCTGGGCTGTGGACTGCGATTGACTATGCCCGCAATGCTTCGCCTGCATCCTGGCCTCTTCCCGATGTGGTATGTAATCATCAACTCCACCGCAACCCAGGTCGTTTGGCTCAGTCAGCCATAACAGGCCGACCCGGACGCCTTTTCCATCGGCAGTGTGCTGTTTGAGCTTTCCCGGGACGTCTTGCTGTGGAAAAAGGTGGAACACGGTTGGGTACTTGGCGACGAAGAGCCACAGCACACCATCGAAGTTTACAGTCTCAAAGAACTCGAGGTTTGTACAAGGTGATATCTAGCGCATCGCTTCATTGACTTCTGCTTTCTCAGATCATCCACCAAGGGAGTTTCCGTTGCGGTGAGGCACCTGAAGTGAGCATCGTGCCATTCAACGCCCTCATATCCGATGCCGAGGCAGGCAAGATTGTGCATCCCGAGGCTCCTGCATTTGACGGCGAATTTCGAGACAAGGAGAGTTTTATGGTTCGCGTACAGGTGAGCTGTTCTATATACGCAACGGGTTGGTACCTTTACTTACCGCTGAACCCCATTAGCTCCCGGGTTATGCCCAGGTGCGCCCCAAGCAGCGCAAGCTGCGACGCGGTGGCAAGCCTATCACCCGAGAACGCCTAGCCTGGGAGGTTGTAGATGAGCTCAGAAGTGTTCTGGTATGCTCCACTATTGCACTCTAGGATGTGAAAACATCGTCCAACAATTATATTTAGGGGCTATCTGCTGTACTGCTTGTTGGAGAGAAAGAGATGCCAACTGCGGAGCTCGTTCTTGTCGATGTGAGGCGTGTATCGCGCGGGTCCGTCCAGGCGACGCTCGCTCGTCGTGTTGTCTAGTCTAGTCCCTCCATCTGTATCTATGATTGTCATTATCTCCTCCGTAGTTGCAGGATATGGTTTTACTGATTCCCATATTTCTCCCTGTCTATCAGCTTGCAGACATATGTCTGAGACTGAGGTCAATGCATATTGTCGCTTTGTGGGCGCGAGCTTCGGCGTTTGCTAGTGAGACAACTGCCGAACGGTAGCTGAGCCTATTCACCGAAGTCAACTATTGAACATTGACCTGGAGAAGCCTCTTACGTAGGTGGTCAGGTCCACCGCTTCCATCCTCTTGCTACATTGACTTTCCCGGGTGCCCCCTCTCAGACTTCATATGTAGTATCAGGGTATGATCGCAGCCAAATACTATTTCTCGGGAGGTATACAGTAGGTGGAAGCGTTCAGATGGAGAAGTGGTCCCCAAGCGTGACTTTTCAGCCACAGGTGTGAAGGACAATTTGAATTACTGATGGTTCCCAATGTTGCCACTCATTGAGAGTGACAAAGGCCACACAACT